>WBMV01003387.1:2880075-3175608 GCA_013396655.1 Campylorhamphus procurvoides | reverse complement strand
GGGGGGAAGAGGGGTTTGGTTGTTGTGTTTTTCATTTGTTTGTTTATTTTTTGAGGGGAAGATTCTTTTGCAGATTGCTTTCTGAAATAGGTATAAGCAAAACTCCTGATCAAATTTTTTACTAAGCATGCTTTCATTTGTAGAAATTCCTTGTTCTCTGCGTATAAATGTGTGAACTTGCTGCTAACGACACAGAAAATAATGTAAATTAAAGTAATTATTGGCTGTGGCTTGCAGAGCCACAGGGCACTCTGCCTTGGGAGATTTGCCAGAAAGGGAGCACATTCAGGATCTTGATTAATTGGGGTCTTAGAGCTGAGATGGAACAGGGAAGCCTAACAGGCAAATACATGGGGATACAATAAGAAAAGGAAATGCGACCGCATGAATCACTGTCCCTTTTGTATGTTAAAGTATCTCTACTTGGGTTTCAAAGGGTTTGTCAGGTGGATGTGTCTGATCTTTGGCTTCCAACTGTGATCTAACACACCTTGAAGGCAGAGCCATATTTTTTACCAGATATGTTCACAGAGGAACATACCTTCTGAAAGAAAAGGAAATTACAGTAATAGGCTGTTTTCTGAAACGTTTTTGGTCACTGTGAATTTTGCATAAAAGTGAAAAAGGGTTAATTTTTGAAAGGAAAAAGAGCCCAGTTTCTGTTACATTGCTGTGTTCTTTCTTTGTGACCAAATGAGGGCTCAGCAGAGAATGCAGGTTAACACAGATTTCAACACTTCCCTCCCACCAGTCATTACTAAAATATGTCATCTCTCTGCATATATTGAAAAAAGCAAGTTTCATTGTTGTTTCATTGAATCTTCAGTTATTAGAGCTGCCACGATCAATTTTCATGCCGGGAAGTTGCTCACAGCAGACTGTGCTGTGGTCTCTGCTGGATGATGCACAGCACCAGGCACATCTTCCGAAGGGAATATTCTTTGTTTGCCACCGGAAAACATTGGCACTAAAGGACTGGATGGCATACACTCAGTTTGGGTTTCCCCAGCAATCTCCAGGCTCCTCGTTTTCCTCACCGAGGTTTACACTCCCCCTAGTGAGTTTTGAAGTCCTCTGCGGGGATTAGTCATCCCGTGGAAGGGATGTCTCCTTGGGCTTTGTTAAAGAGGGGGCACTGAAAATCGCTCCTTTCTCTTCTAGTGTGTGGAAGTGGGAACTCCGTACTGAGGCAATGTGACTTTAATTATGCTTACAGAAGGTATGGAGGGTGCGAGTGGGGACAGCACCTTTGGTTGTCCTCATTTTGGCTTGTGCTGAAGGAGTTGACACTGCATCTGATCGCTCCCCTACTTCAGGACTTCTCTGTGCTCCACTGGCTCCCTGTTCCCATTTCCAGGTGCTCAGACCGCCCAGCCCAGTTCTTTGTGCAAACCAAGGAAAAAATTAGTAGGATTTTACACAACTTTTACGAAGTTTTCTTGCTATCTTTCATGGCAACCAGATGAAGGACATAGTTCAAAAATATTCAATGCATAAGTAAGGATCTTGAGGAATGTTACAATTTGAAATAAAGAATGAGACGTCTAGAAGTTAAATGGATCATTAGAAATTTCAGTGATATGTTGAAAAATTAACAGGCTGGCCCTAAATATTTTTGTCTTTTTAGTCGTGAAATTATTTCTTTACTGAATCTTGAAATCTGCAAACAGTTTAGAATGAACTTCGCTATTTCTCTCTGCGTGGCATTGGTGGTTGCAGTTGTGCAGCACCTTAGCACGTGACAAACAGAAAAAAAAAAAGTAAGAGAAAGAAAATAATTCATGGTCTCACTAAAGGAAACAGCCTCAAAACCAGCTTGCTAGAGGACGACTGCCATGGACTCTGAGCCTATGTCGTACATATTTCAGATCCATCAATATTTTCCTTTAGAGAGGCACCAGCGTGGGAGTACTCAAAGAAAGAGGAAATAAACAGGCTGTGTTAGTTTGTCTGGCTTCCTGGAAAGTGCTAAATTGCTCAAACGCTGCTGGAGCCTCTGCTGAGCACACAGCTCTGGGGAAGCAGCTCAGCCTGTCTCACTGGGGGGCTGTCTTTCTATAGGTACAAAGCACCACTTTTATAAATATATAATAATAAAACTGGAACCGAGGAGCCAGGTGCTCGAGGACCTTAAGGTGTTTTTTACATTGTATGTTGTTTCTTCATTTGAAATTAATCATGAAGTATTTCTTGGGTCTTCTAGTTTTGTGTCTGTGATACAATAAATAACAAATTTATTTTTTCTACAGCTTTTCCCAAAACTGTAATAATTATTGTCTATACCTTGTAAAAAATGAATCACATGTAATTCATAGGACTCCTGAATGTGAGGTTTTATGAAAATCATTGAGTTACTCTGAGAGTCAGAACTTTGACAGGTCCAGTTTCCATAAACCTGTCAGTAAATTTAAGGCCAGGTCTATGGTCAACAAACTAAACAACTGCCTTAAGCAGAAACCTGCAGAGAATTATAAAATGGCTATTGCCTACTCAGACAGTGTGAGTGCTTGGGAAAACAGGGATGACAGCTGAAGGCTGGGCACATGACAACCCTGGCAAAGGCCAGCAACTGCCCGTGGGTGAAGCAGCTCCCATTTAGGTTAAGCGAGAATAGGGCTTAGCCAACAGGTCCTTGCCTAAGCCCCTTGACATATCTGAGAAAGAGCATCTTCTGAGAAAGGTCTTCTCTTAGCTCTGTTTCTGCTGCTCATAGTAAACAAACATCTCTCACTCTGTTACTTTCTCCCCTCCTGATTTAAAGTTCATTTCACTATATGTAGACCCACAATAACAAGTAGATTGAAGGTGTGTAGAAAAAACAGATGTTTTGGTTTTGCTTTGTTCATCCTGAAAGCAAAAAGGAAAAGATAATATATCTGTAAAGGAGAGAAGTGGTACTAGTGGGTGTATTTCTGTCAGTATTAAGTTGCATGGAGACTAAAACTGTTTCTGTGAGAAATGTCTTGGTGCCTTCCTCTTGGGTAGCAAACAATGTGACAGGCTGTGAAACACAAGGTACTGTTTGCTTTCATTAAGTTTTATTTCCCACTACACCTTATTTGAGAACAACTTGCTAATTCAAAATGGCATGGGCAGAGCTGTAGAATGTTTCTTCATATCCCTAAAATAAGGCTTGAGGGTTTATTTTTGCTTATTCTCCCTCTGAAATTTTGAACCTCTTAAATAGAGACTCACAAGACATTATTACTACTATGTTCTGCAAGCATCTATGAATCCTGTACCCACTGCACTGGTTGTACCTTGCCTTTCTCCAGTTAATCTAAGACAGGCATCTACACAGACAAGCTGTATTAGTCAAACCATGCTCTTAAGCTGAATTACTTCCAGCCACATGGCAAAAGTAAGGTATCACCATCTTCCAATAGTAGCCAAGCCTCCCTGCTAGGGCACAGAGGGTAAAAACGATGCCTTTTTCTCTCTTTGCTTGCAGGTCTCCATTAGCTTTTTGATCACAGCACTGCTGTCAGCTGAACTGGCCATGGATCCTGGCTCACACTGCATGGTGTGCTGCCCCAGGTTCTCACAGCCTTGAGATGGCTCTGCCTGGGAGAGGTGAAGGCATGTCTGAAGCATACACCCTGTGAAAGACCTAAGAGATAGCCTTTCAAAAGGGCATGGAAGTAAATACCACTAGCAGTTCCCAAGGTTATCCTTCAGACATCTGCACTGCAATGGATTCTTTTTTGATGAAAACACAAGTGGTGCTGACTCCAACAATTGAAATACGTGGTGTTGTCTATATTAGCAGGTGTCCTAGTGATGTTGTTAAGTAGGCAGGCTTTAATAAATGGTGGCCAGCCTTCTATTTTGTTTAGAACTATAAAAAACACTTGGTTGCTAACTTGATTTTGTTGAAAAGAAGGTTCTATAATCAACAGAAATCAAAACTGTTTTGATGAAAAAGTGCTGAGTTTATGTCAGAAAACTAAATGCTTGATATTCTGAATTTTCATTCAATTTAAAATGGAAATGCCTGTTTAATCAAGGAAATGTTTGGAGAAAATATTCTCAGTTATCTGTATTTAAGTCTCCTTGATGACAGGTTTTCTGTCCAGAAGAGCTTGTCTCAAAATCAAGTTGTGCTGGAATAAATTATTCAGGATCAGCCACTTGTTTCTGGATAGCACCATGTGTGAATATTCTTAGTAAGAGCTTTGCACATGTCTGCACAGATCTTGTGTTAACTCTACAGTTCATGCTGAGGGACAGGGACAGAAGGGCCTCTGATTTTCTCAGGAGTTGCCTCCATGACCAATAGGAGAGCAAGCTGCAAAACTAATTCTTTTAATGATGAAGGATTAAAACAAAAAGGGACAAGAGAATTCCAGAAAGTAAAGGGGAAGCCTCATCTTCTCCTTGATGTGAGAAAGCAGTGTTAGTCTCTGCTTCTTTCCTACCTATTAATGAGATTAAGCTTTAGAGAGCATTTGGGCACTCTTTTCTGGAGGAGATAACTTTCTGCAAGAATCCATCTGAGGTCTCTCTCTTCTGTGTTATAAACTGATACACTGCTCTCCTCTATCCTCCCTTGTTCCTACCCTGTTCCCTGCTGCTCATGGCTTCACTCATTCCTGAAAGCAATTGTTCTAGCTCTGGAAGCATAAGGGCAGGACTAGCAGGCAGCCCAGTCTGGTTCCTGCTGTGACAACAAAGGTGAGGGTGAGAGTGCTGCCAGCCAGCACAGGAACACGCCTTTTTGATATGATCTGCATTTCCTGGGCACCCAGGCGGAAAGATGGGGTGTGAAACCTGATGGCATCATCTACTCCATGAAGTATCAGCATGTGGTGTCCAGGAGCAGGTCAGGCTTCCTGATGGCCAGCCAGCATATACTGATGCTTCCCCAGACCATCCATGCAAAGTCAGTGGTCATCTGCTCCAAGAAGTCACCCCAATGCTGGGGTGGAAGCCTGACTGTTTCAGGAGTGCTTCCAGACAAGTCCAGAACAGCTCTTCCAGTGACACCCAGACATGCAGAAAGGGAGGGTTTAGGATGCATTTTTAGAGTGCTTCAGAAATGCAAATGGAGGTGTCCAGTCTGCATCTAATCCCCCCCACCACCACCGAAATCCTCCACAATGTCACTTATGTAGAGAGGTCAGTTCTTTTACAGACACGACCTGAAAAAGAAATATTTTGCATTATTTCTTTCCCTTCATTAGATATTGACCAGAGCATCCTGCTATTTGACACATGAATCTATCATCTGCCCTATAAATTTGTCCCTCTCCCTCCCAAAATACGCCTGTATTAATCATGAAAGCAAGAAAATATTCATATATACTTTTTGTTCGCTTAATTTCTAATAACATTTTCTGCTCTGATTTTATTTTGTTAGTCTCTTTTTACATTTAATTTGACATCTAACCAATTGAAATGATGTTCTATTTATGTTTTTTAGCAAATGGTTTTGGCTTTGAATTCTTAACATTTCATTCATGGTTATTTGTTCTTGTATTTAGTACATATTCAGCTTGCCTGCTTTGTAACTTCCAAATGAGGACATTATAAATGCACAGAGGCTTATTAGATCTTGGCCTTTTTTTTTTCTGCCTTATTTTTTTTTCCTTTTTGCTTATTCTTTTTTTTTAAATTCAAATGAGTAACACATTTGTAATATTAATTTTTTTTTCATTTACCTGAACCAGGATCCATTGTGGCTAATATACTGAGGAGAATATTTCCTGTGCATGATAAGGAGGGGGATGTGTGGTGGGTGCATGTGTGTGTCTGTGATTTTCTATCAATTTTTTACGTCTGTAGGTTGCTCTTCAAGAGCTGTCACGTTGCACATGGACCCAATACTGGCTTAGGCAGGCCTGCCCCACCTCCTTCTCTAAGTAATTAAAGGATCTAACACCAGCAAAGAAGTTGCAACTGTCCAAGGCCAAGTACATTGAAGAAATTCAGAAAAAAACCCACTGAAACAGGAGCAAAAATTACTCAGTGAAATAACCTGTTGTGAAACTAGATAGACATGAAGTTACCATGCAGATTATATCCATGGAAGAAATCCAGCACTTTGCTAATTGTGAACTGTGCTTTTCTATCAATGTGACTTCATTAACCTCTGCAGCAAGTGAGAGAGCAACATGCAGGCAAGCTCAGGTCTAGAATGTTAGAACTAAAGCTGCCTCCTCTACTTACATTTGAAAGCATCTCATTCTCCTACAGTTCCCCCTTGACATGGAGAGCTGCTGCTATAACTCTACTTTAAGAATGATTTTGTAAAAGGCTACTGAGGGAAAATGGAAAATGTCAGACATAGATATGTCTGAAATTTCCCGTAGAAGGTTGTCCTCATTTACTACACAGACAGTATTACCCTTGCTATGGTAGTGATGTAAAAATATCTTTACTGTCCTGTGGAGTAATATCAGAATTGGGCAGTGCTTGTTAATGGTGATCCTTAGATCCTATGGTGTTTCTACTTGATCTAATTTATAATTGAATATCTTAAAATCCTCCTCTGAGTTTGTACTCAAAATCGCTCATTTTTCAAACCTAAAACGTCCTACTAACAAATTGAGTTGATTACCTCACGTCCTATCACCTTCAAAAAACAGCTACACTCTGCCTGTGCCATTAAGAGCGTTTGACAGGGTAGAGAACTGTCATTATAGGCCTTTCTTGCTTTCCCAGTTTAAACAGACCTCATTTAGATTGCCTTTCTCTATAGGTCATGTTTCCTCAACCTTTCATTACCCATGCTGCTTTCCTTTGGACTTTCTCCCTTTTGTCTAAATGTCTGTTAATGTAGGATGTATAAAATTATACCTTACCAAAAAGGCCTCATGAGGGTTATGAGATAATTAAATCACAGGTCTTGCAAAATCAGCAACTAGGAGAAAAAGGTCCAGTAAAGGTTATGAAGTACAGAGAGACCATGTTCCCTGACCTTCAAATTGGTGGTGGCCACGAGACTGTTTTGGAAAGTGGCCTACCTTTCTGACAGCGGTGTGCTATTGAATTGCATTCATCTTGTGGCCAACAAAAATCCTCAGAGCCATGTCTGCAGCCTGGCCACACAGCTTGCTCCTCCTCACGGCACTTCGCTGAGCCTGCTTTTCAGTTCCTCTCTAGGATACCTTGCATGTATCTGTTCTGAATTTAATCTAATTATAGTCCAGCTCCCTCCTATGTGAACATAATCTACCAAGGAGTGAGAAATAAGCTGCTTCTTTCCATGGGGCAATTGTTCCCCTGCCACACGTATGACAGCTCTTTTAAACCCTCGTTTGTGCGCATAGAGAAGATTTGACAAAGACAGAGCTTTTCCAACAGGGTCAGTAAATATGTTGTGTAATTAAGATGTGTAAAACAAAGATCTACAGGTCTGGCCATCTGTTTTGACTTGTCTGGCTAGGACAAGTGCCCCACAACAAGCCTATATTTAATGCTTGGATGTCGTGTCCGGTTTGTCAATGCTCATGTCCGTCTGTTTGGAGGGCATGGTGCCCATTACCCATTGCTGAGGCTTTTGGCACTGCTTTGAACATGGAGAGCCTTGTGCAGGCAGTCCACACAGGCTGGCTGTGTTGCATCTGTTCTTCTGGATCTCCCACTGATGCGTTTTCTGGCAGTGTCATCACAGCTGCCACATGTGTTTCCATCTATCCCCGCTGAAAGGCCCATGCCAAGGAAAACCAACAGGGAGCAGGGAGAAAAGCAATATGGGAGCTTGTGGTAACTGGCTTTCTTGGGCTGGGCTGAAGGGAGCTCAGCTGTGTGAGTTAAATCCAGAAACCCCCTTTCCAAAAGCACTGGTGTTGTACCAGGCATAGTGAAGGGGCTGGGTGTCAGCACAGAAAAGTGCAGAGCCTTCAGACCTGTCACTTCAGGGGGAACCTTGTCACTGTAGCAGAGACCGGCATAGGCCCACTGACTACAGACTTAGAAAGCACATCCCAAGGGCTTTTCTGCAGATCCAGCCTCGGCTCTAACCAAGTTCTCTCTGGGATTGATTTTGTGTTCCCTGATACCACCTGAGTTAGTGTTGAGGTATTGATGTACTTGAAAATGTAAGAATGGCCATAATGAATCAGAAAACAGGGACATCAAACTTGGTATCTTTTCTCTATCCCCGTGTCCAGGTGTGAATAAGAACAGTGAACTTAAGATGCTGCTGGCCAGAAAAATCTCACCTTCTAGTCACGGCAACCCAGGCACTCCCTGAGCCAGAAATACCCTCTTCATATTTCATAGCTCTCAAAGGATTTTTACACATGAGCTTGTACAGTTACTTTTGAACCCAAGCTGGTCTGAATAACCAGTTTTCCATGAAAATTAGTACTGTTGCTGAAGGAAACAGTGCCTGAAGAATGACTGCCGTCCACCTATACCTAAGACAGCAGAAAGATTACCTATTTATTCACTTCTTACCTCAGCAACCTTGATGTTTAAATGTGCTATTTGTTTCCCAGGGTGCGGTAAGCTTAGAAATGACCGAAGTGTATACCATGAACTCAGAAAGCCTCCAGTACCCCAGAGGTTATTGCTCTTGCTTGTCCACCTTGTGTAGCCTTGGCTACACAATGATTCAGCTTCAGAAGGAAGAAGAGCAAAGCTTTTTCCTTCACTCTGCCCTCAATGTCTGTTAAATCAGACCCTGTTAGAAAAAATGTGAGTTCAAATCCAGGAAGGCTGAGGAGGTATAAAGACTTAAGTTTCACGATTCTTGGGCAGGTCCCTAATACATTTGTTGAAAATATTCGTACTTTTCTTATTGCTTTCTTCAGAAAGAGCTGAAAAAGGTGCTTTCCCTTTGCAGTCAACATTATTTCCCCAACATTATTTGCAATACAGTTAAATGAAGGAATCCCTTCCTGTGCAACAATTAAAATAGTAACTACAGTGACTGATTATTTGTATGCCAATACTGGTTTGCAGCCCCAGCTGAGAACCCAGGGAGACAAGAACTTGCAAGCATAGAATAAAAAGGCAAAGAATAATCTTAAATGTATATAATCATTACTGGTTTTGTTCCAGAAGCACTTGAAGTTTCCATTTGCAGCTACACAAAGCCTTATCCTAGAGGGTGCTTATGCCTGTGTTAAGAGCCATTCCTTGCACTTGCACACTACCTATATAAGAATTGACGTATTTGCAGAAGGTCATAATGGTTGTACCAAACTCAGAAATTCACCCCAGGTTTGGCTCAGTTTTGAATATTGACATTACTGTCTCTGCTTGCACAAGAGAAAGCTTCATTCAGTAGAAAAAATAATTTAAGTATGGGGTTTGTCATTGCTGATTAAAAAAAAAAAAACTGGGGGGGGGAGAGAGAGAAAGAAAAAAGCCTGTTTAGATATGAGATGTTATTAGACATTCTGTGCACTGTCCACAGCCTATCTAGGCCATAATGCATGCATAAAAAGGAGAGGATTTTGATAGTGTAGCTATGATATTTCTCCAAGTAACATACAATGACTCAACTGAAGGTCCCTCTGAGTCAAGCATCAGGCAAAGATTTATCAAAAAATTAGATTTGGCTTCAAAACTGGAGGAACACCTGAAAGCATAACTTTGATAAAGATGGTAAGATTTGAAGAAGAGGTACTATGGCCACAAGAACGAGAAAGAAAGCTGAATTTATTGAGGAGCTGTCAATCACCCTTGACTGTTTTTTAAGGGCCTCCTTTGATTGACTGCTGAGCTCAGAAACTTAGTCTGTGCTTGCAGAGAAGCTTTTGCATCCATCAAAGGTGACCATTTCTAATTTATGGTTGAAGTTAACAATCTCAAAGGGTGTTGCTGGAAGACTTTGAGTAATCTTCAATAATTTGAGAATTAGGGTAAGGGGGGAAGGTAAAACTGAGATGAAAAACAGTTCCAGTGTAGAGACTTCAAATGCCTCTGGAAGGAACAAAGGCTCTTTTTCAGTAGGACTGTACAGTTCAGTGCTGCTGGCCCAGCACTCTATCTTTAGCAAACTCCTAACACCCACTCTGGATAGTCATATCACAGCTTCATTACCTAGACACTTATTTTGTACTTAGATTCCTCCTTCTTTGCTTTACTTACTTTCTTCAAATCTTCTTGATTTAAGAGAAACTGTTCCAAGACTGACAAAATTTTTTTTTTTTAAGAACCAAATCCTGAAAGCAGCTAATGTGAATAGCTCCAGAAACAATCTGAAACAAAGAGCAGTATTTGGAATTTGTACATTTGTTTTTTAAATTAGGGTAAATGTTTTCTATAAAAGTTTCCAAATAGGAGTCCAGAAAACAAGGAGAGAGAATAATAGCAAAACAAAACAAAACAAAACAATTACACTTTTTGAATTTCTTGGAATAGAAGCAATTTCAGCTATTGTACAGATTTCATTCCCTCCTGAGGTATGCCAGAGATTCAGCAAAGGACAGCTGAGAAAGCCTAGCACAGTACAGTTTCTGTCTTCAACTTTTTGTCCTATTCTTTCTATGTTGCTGTCAACTATTTAGGGAGAGATCCTTACTGGGGAAAAGTGAGGCCTCAACCAGATGTGAACACTGGGTTCCTTATTACTCTAAAATTAAGTTCTCTTCCTTGAAAACTGTCCATTTCAAAGAAGGAGATGTCTTTCTTGTATTTAGCCATCATTTATAAGCATCTCCCATTTGATTTTATGAATAATTCATCATCTCCAGAGGGAGTCCAAGCCAACCACTGCAAGTACCACCCTACTGAAAGCCAGACCATGATGCAGCAGTTCCAAGTGTGTATTCTCCAACTGGAGCAGCATCAAATGTCTGGTTAGAATAGGACGAATGTGAAATCCTTCCTTGGAAATGCTCCATAACAGGGATTTCAGATTTATTCCTCCCTCTCATAAATTTATTTGATGAATGTATTCATGGAAAGTTGAAGATAAAATGGAGAAGCAGAAGAAGAGCCTTGTGCTCAAGCCTCTGGATGCCACAGATTTAGGTAGAGTTCCCACAGACTTCCCATTGTCAGATTAGGCAAACCAGTTAAACTATTTTGGGAGTCAGTTCCCACTTCAAATGTGAAGGCATTATAAAGAAAAACGTTGCAATGAACCATTCCTTGTAGTTTATGTAAGTAAACTCAGCTAGGATAGGAAATTTCCATTGATAAGAACTTTTCAATGGAAAACCTTTTTTGAAGGAAAATTAAAGAAAAAAGAGGGAAAAAACCAAAACAACAAAACCAAAACAAAACCACAATACAAACCAAAATAAAACACACTGATATTTCTCTCATAGTAGGACTTTGAACCATGATTTGGTAAGAACAATTCAAAATAAAACTTGTATGATTCAAAGAAGTTTATGACCAGTAGGAAGTGTATTGAGAAGGGAAGGGGTTAGGGTTAATGAAGTGTGTAGGAAGACTTATCACAGAATTCTTTAGTGATCTAAAATCTTGTTTAGAGACTGTTCAAGTACCTGTGACCCCTTCGGGAAGCTTCATTAGCACTCTTAACCTTGGTAGCTTAACCGTAAAAATGTGTGACAGCCTTTGGTTGCTGGAATGTCCCACATCCAGTGGAACCACCAGGCTTGAAAGGTTTCCAGATTTACTAGATACACCTCTCCTCCACACAATCCTTCCCACAACCTAATTTTGTTATTCATTTTCAGAAGGGGAGAACTCTGGAAGGATAAGAACAAAACAAGTTGGTCTTGTGGTGGAAGGACAGAATTTTTGAAGGTGGCATATTTCATTCACTGTCTTTATTCTGTGCCAGAGTGAGTGAAATAATAATAACTTTTTGTTTTTTCCAAACTGGGTTCTGCTCTGGACTTATGGACATTCACTGACACAATGAGCAAAATGTCACTGTAGTGTTAATCACCTGATTACTCAGCCTATGCTGCTCCACTGAAAGCACAAAGAAGCATTGTCAAAATCACACTCTGATAAAAGTTTCCTGATCTGGCCCCTTTCACATCCTTTTCCCTTAAAACCCATTGCTGATTGTGTTGCGTAATCTCAGCACTGCTTGCTCTACCAACACTTTGCACTAAGGGCAATCAGCCTGCAAGAGTCATGTCCCTGCTGTAAAATCAGGATCCTGGGACCTCGTTTCTGTGTGGTTTTCTACCCATTACAAAGTGTCAGAAAAATGTTTAATTTCTTGAGAGATACATTTCCTCAGCAAAATGGATCTTCTACCCTCTGCTTCATTTTCTGTCCATTCCAAATTCTGAAAGAAGGGTTGACATAAAATGGATTTACACAGGAATCTCAGAGGAAAATCACCTCACCATTCATCCTGTTCGCTGTCCTTGGTCTGGGCTGTGGGATGGAACAAGGATGGAGCTGTCATGTTGCAGCATAGACCCTCCTTTAACTTTTTAAACCTGTCAGCAGCATGATTGCATCTGGCCATGGACTGAGCCCTGACATATGACAGGTACTTTGGAAGTCCCTGAGACATAACAAAGGCAGGAAAAAGGTTGGTGAAAGAACAGGAAGGTAAGAAGAATGGGTGAACTACAGAGCCATGGGAAAGCTCAGGAACAGGACTATGAGGATAAGTACTTCAGATAGTCTGGAACAAGTGACAAAAAGAGCAGATGGATCTGAAAGACAGGGATGTGGATGCCAGACCTTGCTCTGGCCTTTGGCATGCCACATAGTTAGATGGAGCTGGAGTTGTCCAGTATATCAGCTCTTCTCCACAGGACTGGTCTCACCCAAATCAGTCACTAGTGCTGCAGTGCAGATGTCTACTTACATAGGCCTAAGTGAGCGAGTTGGAGCAAGCCCAGCCCAGCTCTGGCTGGAAACAGCATGAATGCAGGGATGTAGGGATGGTACAGAAAAACAGGAGGAGCGAGTTCAAAAGTGGTGCTGTAGGACTGTCATGAAACAGTTAATGTTTGTGATTTCTATTTTATCATCAGTGTCACTCCTCCTGAATGGGCTAATAATAAGATAAATTAAAATAACTACATGCTTTGAGAGTAGAGTCTTTACCAAAATCTAACTTTTCATGCTTAAAATACCGTGTAACATCTGTGGAAGTTTCTCCCAGCCTTGCTTACATCTAGCATACATTTATTGGCAGTTCTCTTTTCATTGCTGAAGCTATATTCAATTTTACCAGCAACAATCTATTGTGATTGGAGGGAATTGAATTTTCTTTTCCATTCAAAAATGATTACATGCATCGTGTAGAACTGAATAATAAGCAGCCGTTCATGAGTGTTTTGCCTGTGGCTACACAGCATCATGTGCCTTCTTCACTGCTGTACACAGACGATATCATTACAGGGACTCAATATGATTGAGCCAAATGGTCACTTCTGCTTAGTTATGTCAGATACTATACTAACATTATAATCTTTGAATAGAACTTCTTATGCAGATCCCAAATATGGGCTCCTAAGGAAAAAAACCCCTCACTCAATTAGCAAAATCAATTAAAATTAGGTTATGAAAAAGAGGCTGATTTCATTTTCATGGTCCCACTGTTAAATGACAGTCTGCAATTCAGGTGGTTAGAGATAGGGAGCGGTGATGAACTGAACTTGGTCAAAACTCAGTGAGACTCTTTGCATCTGCTTCCAAAACATTTTCCAGATTTTTTTTGGAGAAAGGCCCAGTTTCTGGAAAGAAAAGGTGTTTCTCAGGGTCAGGGTGAATTGCCCAAGATTTCAGCATCATATTACTTCCCATCCCAGTCTGTAAAAATGCACACACAAACAGATGAGTTGTATTAGAGCTCGGAAAAGGAAGGAAGAGAAAAAGAGCAAGACTTGAGTACTGAGACCCCAGAATTTCTTGCCACACACACACACCATCATTGCATTACTTTGCCTTTTGCTTCCTTCTGCTGTCAAACTTCAGAGAGATTTAAGTCAGAGAAGTTGGGAAAGGAAATGAGGCCGCTCACTTTATTACTCTTGATTAGCAGCAAATTATTCTCCTAACATTTACTTTCCCTTCATTTATTTAAGAGTGATTACACACAAATAGCAGTTAAAAACGTCAGGTTTTTAATAATAGCTTTATTTGACACTGTATTGCTTCTGTAGCATCTCTGGAATCTCAAACACACCCTTCTTACATAAAATCAAAATAGCAGTTGTATGTCTTTCTCTCTTTAAAGTACACTCTCCAAAACAGTATAAGGAAAGTTGTAGTTTCTTATTTACTATATTTCTATGTATTTACTACGTTGTTTATGAAGCTTGATGCAGTCCGAGTCCAAAGGCTGTGCCTGTAGTCCTGTGTGGACAATTCCTCAGACCCACTTTAATTTTCTGTTCCCTCAAAAGCTTCTCAAGTAAACAAGTTTTCTTAGCTAACCTGCTAATCCATTCTGTCCTGTGCTTTACTCTCCACTATCATACTTAAAGAGCAAAAGCTCTGAGTGTCCTGCAATTTGGGCAGAGTATTGATAGCATTGAACTGTAGGAGTTCTTGCTTAGTCATGGGTTTAGTCTTCCAAACTACAGCTCCTATGAAGCAACACCAGAGGTAGCTTGGTGAAGTATTCACTTGGATGTTCATTGCTAAATGTTCTGTGAACATCTTTTTTGTCCCATTACCTCTGATGAAAAATTGCCCACACTGACTTTACCTTTCAGCTCTAGGTGCTAGTTTCTGTCTTCCTATAAAATCCATGGCTGTGATAAAAACTGAGAGTCTGTCTCAAACGGGGCACAGAGCACCAGTTCTCAGAGAAAATTCTTTGAGCTTGGTATTGTTGTGTCCTTGCCTTTTTTCAATTTTTCTTTCATAAATGCCATTTACACTTATTCCTTCTGCATCAATGGGCTAATCCAGACTAAACGGCCACAGTTTTCCAGAGGTACTGCACATCCAGGAAGAGTTCCCAGGATATCTATCAGTACAGATTCACTCTATTTCTTCTCAATAGAATCTAGCACTGGTGGGAGCTCCAACAGCATCATCTCAGAGTTAATGTGACCTTCTGGTGAAGTAAGTCAAGCAACCTTCCCCCTCTGGGATTAGAGCATGGTTATGCCTCATTACTGTGAACACCTTTTCTACATGGGTTTCTGCATGCATGAATATCTGGGAAACTTCACAGTATATAAATAAATAATTACTTCCTTTAAGTAGAACCACAATGTTTGGGGTTGGAATGAGGAAACTATCCGACTTTCTTCCTTCTTCTTTAAAAAGGTGTTTAAAAAAACTAAAAGAAAAGGCCTTTCTCATCAAACTCGCCGGTCTCTGAGGAGTTACAAGAAGTAGGTTTGTTAAAATCAGAATTGCCTGTTTTGCACATTTGCTTTTGGAATGCCACCACATTTTTAAACAAACTTTATTAGAATTCATATCCAGTTATGGAGCTGTACAGAACTCCTTTAACAAGCATAGTCTGGCTGGAGGCAATAAATCTGTCTTTGTCACTAATGATGTTTGTATTATTTTAACATTGTTGATACTGGGGATTTGTGGGGGAGCTGCAAGCCATCATCTTTCAACCACAGCACACCTGCCCTGCATGCTGATTAAAAAAATATTTTTCTCTCTGAATGCCACGAACCCAGCCGGGAACACCAGAGAATATGTCCAAAGGATTTCAGTCGTATAGTCTGGTAGCTGGAAAACAATTGCAATTCCAGTGACCCTTACCTACTCAATGGAGGGGGTGGGTGGAACTTCTTTGGCACCATTTTTCAGTAATCTGCATCTTTGTCATGTGGTGGGTGTGGTACCCTGTCAGGAGGTTTGGTGGTGTGGTCATTTGGTAGACAGTAATTTTCTCAAGGACTAAAGCAACTCTTATTTTTGCAATGTGAAGGGATCCTGGGCCTGGGCCAGATCCAAGCTGTTCAATTGCTGAGAAATGTGTTTCCGAGGTGCAGTTCAACTGAATACATTATTTATATATTATATATTATATACAATATAGTATGTATTGTATACCATATATTATATACTATATAATGTATATTATCTCTATAAGACCGTATACGCTCAGAGGTAATTTGGTAACAGATGTGTTGTATCTTTTCTCTCTGTCTTGTGATGCTCCTGTTCCTGTGCACTAGATGTGATCCTCCAAACACAGACTAGCTCTATTCTTTAGCTTTAGGGGTGAAAGGGAGACAACCATGTCTGCATCTTCCCTTGACAGATGTGTCTCTTGTGCAGAAGTTTCTTTTGGTTTGCCTGCTTTGCCCTGAAACAATGGCATTAAATACAAGGCAGAGATAAAATGGTGATGTGGAAAGAGGCTGCCACTCCTTGCCCTGGTTTCTGGGAGCAGGAAGTCAAGCAAGGTTTTCTGGATGAGAAAACAGGGTGATTTAAGAGTCAGTTCTAGAAGATGGAGGAGGAGGGAGCAAGGAGAATTTCTGCATCTATTTCTGCTCCATGATGCTCTTTCTGAACCTGAGAAAGAAACTCCCTTGTCACACTGAAGAACATATCCCTTTGATCAGACCTGGCCATACAGCCATGCACAAGACATTGCCAAATGGAAAACTCAGTGTTGGGACTACCCAAGTGCTCTTGATACCCAAGCCCTAAATGTTACATAACTGAGAATAACCTTCTGTCTAAACCCTACAGCATGGCCCCAGCTGAATAATTTCACTGACCTGTGCTAAGACAGAACTTTGCCCTGAAAAAGGGACAAAATCTTGGTGTGAAGAGCTGACTGTTGACTCCTCTCTGGCTGCTTATGATACTTCAGTTCTTGTGGGCCTGGCATTACTGAGGCAGTAGCTGTGAGAAGCACATGTTATTTTTAAAGTAGTATATATAATTTTTTTGCTGTTGACGTGTGAGCTTAAAGAGCACATTCTAGCAGTGTTTTCATACTTTTCTCCTCTAGGGGAGAAAAATTCCCTCTACGTTTTAAACTAGAAACTGAGATCCCTTTAGCTTTGAAGCAGGGAGGCAGCACTTGTACTGAAACCTCAAAGAGAATGGACTGACTGCAGTCATAAACATGGGTTGTAGACATGCTCTTTCTGCCACTGTTGTTTTAAATGCTGGGATCTGATGATTCTGTTCCTATCTTTCTGTTGAATCCTTAGAAATTTTTGTCTTTTTTTTCTTCCCAAGCTTTTTCCTTAATAAAACTGAAATGGAAAGTGTATACAAAGACTTTCTGAAGATGCTTTCCTGAACTGAACCCAAGTCTCCTATTTTTAACGTGGGTGCTCGTGTCAAGCTATTCTACAGGAAGAGGATCACCGCTTGAGTCCCTCTGATTACTTTTGCTGCTACATGCAGTGCTTCAAGTGACTATTAGGTTTAGACCTTACATGTGAGATTTAGCCCAGATTACAGGCAGATAATATCAATGAGCAAACTGGCAGAGGCAAGGATTTACTGATGGAAAATTAGATATCTCTTAGCTGGGAACGTTCAGAGTAGTTCCTGTTGATTGAGCAGTAATACCCTGTTGTGGGTACCAGAGTTGCACAAACTCACATAAGATCTTCCTTAGATCTGAAACTGGAGACAAGAGGGCTTTTGACTTCCAGAGGAGGTGCACAGGATATTTAGGATGCTGTTGTGCACTTCCCTACTCCCTTTCAACATCCCAGCCCTCTGTTGTGTGTTGGCTTGAACAGCAGGCAAAGATCATTTGTGCACCACATTAGATTGTGAACTAAGTGTCCACTGATGGCATAGCTGAGGGCTACTTACATAAAGAAATATTTTTCTCAGTCTTCGAGATTCATTGGTTTCTTTAACCTAGATTGTGAGACCTACCACAAAATAAAAAGTATTTTCCTATGCTCCAGCCCTAAAGAGATAAGCACTGTGAACTGAGTGAGCAAGGATCTGTTCATGATTCTCCACAGAAAGTGGGAAAATATCAGCAGAATTCATTTTTATTCCAGTTATAAAAGATGCTTTTTTTCATGAGTAGATAAGACCTTTTGTCAGGAAATGGTTCTCAGCAGACACAAGTCTGCCAGGTTCAGAGAGTGGGTTGGATGCCTAGTTTGCACTTGATGCCCTAAAGAAATGAGAGGGCTGTATCCCACCTGCTGTTGTTAGAGTTTGGAGCTCAAGAACCATGACAAATGGTGCATGAGGCAAAAATAATGTAATGAAAGAGAGGGAAAAAATTATCCAGAGTAATTAAGAAAAGAAAAAGGTTAATATTCTTTGGCAGATATTATTAAATATTCTTTCTTTCTTTCTTTCTTTCTTTTTTTAAAGTTTAAATTTAACAGTAATGCCCAGGAAAAGATCGAGCATTTGAGAGAAAGTTCCACAGTCGGTAAAAAATGAGAAAGGAGAAACCAAAAGTCTTGGCACTAACAGAATACTAATTTGGGTCTGTAGCAATTAATTAAATTGATCTTAATTATTTTTTTCCTACTAGATTCATGAAACAACCTGTAATTCTGTGATCTATGCTGTAAAAATGTAACATTACTCCCTTTGCATTTGTAAATGTTCCTAACTGTTATTTTTAATCAAAGGTCCACCTGAGCTTAATTGTGCCATAGGTATGGTGTGGTTAAAATACACAGATTTCAGAGGTTACTTACAGGCAAGATGAGAATGTGATTAACTTTGCCATCTGTGAGCTCTTCTTCATTACCACCACCTCTCCACAGATCAAATATTCAGAGGCACTTTTAATCCTGTGTCAAGTCTATGAACTCAGGATCAGAGTCCCAAGCCAGTTTGATCACATCAGCAAAGGGAACGAGAAACAATTTGTGACTGATAGAGACACAAACTGACACCCCGTGCCATGGCTGTGTGTCCCCTTTCTGGCTACCTGAAGGTCAGCATCCACCACTGTACAGGGAATGTCTTTGCCCGGTGACTCACTTGCATGAAGTAAAGACAGATTAATTGAAATGTCATCAATAGAACAGGGTTTTTTGGTTTCTTTTTTGTTGTTGTTGGTTCGTTCATTGGGGGGTTTTGTTTTATTTTTGGGGTCAGAGTTGGGGGAGTTTTTTGTTTGTTTGGGGATTTTGTTTTGTAAGTAGTAGTGAAGCTTCTGGGAACATCTACTTACGTAGAAAGAAAATCCTTTTAAAAAGTCTTAGAAAAAAGGCTCTTCTTTCTGAATTCTTTGAGCAGCACAAATTATATTTTCCCTCCCACATCAGGCCAAAGAGAATTGAAGACTCAGGCATGTGATATTTCTCTCTCTCTGTTGTAATTACTATATTTGACCCAAATAGAGCTACAAGGTCCTATGTGACTCATCTGAGCCCGTGTACCTCCTAATGAAATCATTCACAGTCCAGATGGCAAATCCAGCTTCCAAGAGACCATAGACTGAAATTCACTTACCCCTAATGCTATTTTGAATAATATTGAATGATTTTTCAGAGTGCTACTGTACTGAGCACTCTCCAGATATGTCAAATGAAAAAGTGGTTGTTCACTTTGGAACCTGAAAGAAAGAATCCATACTTTTTTGCAAAGACAGAAGACCCCAGCTGTAGATGACTGTTCTACCTTACTTACATACTTTGCAAGCTTTGATGTGAAACCTTTTAGTAGGGTTTCATATGAGTCTTCAAGGGACTTGTGATAGAAAAACTGTTTGAATTTCTTCAACTGGCTTGGTATGAGAACTTAGAGACAATTTTTCATACACAATAGTGAATTTCTCTTCTGCTTTGACTTTTTTTCCTTTTGTGTTTTTATAATAATATGCACATCAATATCTCTTAATAGTTGTCACTCATAATAGAATATTTTATTTGAAATGAAAATAAAATTATCCAAGTAGTTATTTTTCTCTTAACAGACACAAATGTAAAATCTATTTGCACATTTTCAGTTAATCATCTCTATAAAAAAAAATTGAAACTGAAATCCTTAATAATTTTACCATTTTTTAATGAGACAGCAAGTACTCAGCTGACAGCTTTCTAGTAGAACCAGTAGGGAGGCTGCAACAACTACCTAATCCAAAGGCTAACCATCAAACAGCAGGAAAAGGTATTCCTGACAATTAAGCTTGCCTCTCCAAACAAAAATTGCTGAAGAGGCCCAGAGCTTAGTTCTCAAGCAGTGCCTGCCAGGAATCACTATCCTGGCCTGTACCTACAGCACTGGCTGGAATTGTCTTCTGCTGGCACATCCAGGCCTGAGCCAGGCCAGGCTTCTTGGGACACCGCACAGAGGGTATGATGAAGTTCCCCAGGACATGTTTCTAATCTCAGATCAGCTGTGCCACCAAGAGCATACAGAGCCTTCCACTAGAGCCTCTCCAAAGCCTGCTGTCTAGGAGATATAACAGAGGTGCTGCAGGTGGTCTTACTGGACACAGGTGGCTTTGACATCAGGATTGTGAATGATTAAAGGTGATACAATAAGGATTGCTTTTAACATAAAGCTTCTGCAGAGGAATGATTGGTCTGCCAAAGAACAGGCTGGCAGCTGCGCAGCTCCTGTGAAAGGTTTGCCTGCACTGTGATCTGCCTGGAAAAGCTGCTCCCACAGGCCACCTGAAGTTCAGATTGACTCTTAGAGAGGCTTTGTGGCTGTCTAAAGGCACCTTTCCTTGCCTTTTCCAAACTACTTCTGTTCTTGGTCTCAAAAAATCTCCTGGCACCAGGGAACATGGGGCCCCTCCTGGTTATAAGGACAGTCCATTAAACAGATAGGAAAAGACAGAAGTCTTGATTCCCAGCCCAATAAGTTTATTTTTATCCCAAGTTTTTGGTATACATACAAAAATTCTGCATTAAAATCTTTGATACTGTCTGCTGCATTCTTAGCGGGAAATTTCACAGTGTGTTGGCAAATGAAATTCATCTGGTTTGTGTTTACTTATCCTATCTAGGAGCTGAAAATGCTGCAGTAATGAACAATATATCAAAATGTCAAATTTACATTCAAGCTCTTTGGAATTCTCAGTTTTCAAAACGATAAGGCAATAGCTTTAAAAAAAAGTGATGTCCTACAGACCATCATTGAAGTGCAGCTAAAACTCCTACCTATTAAATGCTTCCTTCTCCAGGACATAAAAGTATTACAGGCTATTAATTACGCTATGATTAGCTGAGACATCTTAACTGTAAATCATTGTTGCTTAAATACAGGCTACAAAGAATTAATTGGCAGCTTGCCAGTTGAGGGAAATGAAATCTAGCACTAGAAATAATTTCAAAGCTAAGGCATCTGTGAAAGAGCCTGAGAGCACTCTAGAAGTACACACCATATATTTACACCACGTATGTACATCCACAACCTGAGTACCCCACAGCTCCAACAGACTCTTGTGACAGATGGCTTTGAGGGAAAAGTCCATCTCACTTTTATTCCTGGTGCTTGACCCCTTAATGTCACTGCAAAGCATTGTGAGGTTCATGTTTGAAGGATAGCTACAGCCACCAAGCAGGGTCTTTTTTCTATACGGAAGGTGGATTGGGAACTATACTAAGATGTAAGAAGGCTCAGAAAAGACAACTTTTCTCCAGTCTAACGCAAAGCCTGTGTCTGCATCCAAACACTGGATTTGAGTGACTTCAGGGTAATTTAGTCTTAAGTAAAGATATAGCCAGTTTCTGGTTCCATCCAGAACATGTCCTCAAGACAGGTACTTACACACACCCAACTACTATTAGTAAATCAACACTGTGTGACAAACTTTCAGCAAACTGCCTTTACGACTTACAATCTGGGTCTCAGCCCTGTGGGTGAGATGTTCACAGATACAATCTTTCAAATATGAGAAAAGTAGAGATTGCTGCAAATCTGATATCTAAAATGAAATGCATTTAACAGTCTTCTTTGTAACTTATCAAACAAGGAAATGTATCCACACTGCAGTACAAACACAGCCAGCATCTGAAAATAATCCTATTGAAATAACAATCTCTGCTCATGCTACTATCTTTCATACCATGTTGAAATTTCATTTAGAAAGATTAAAAATGAAATAAATGCCATTTACTGGGGTTTTTTTCCCCTCACATCTCTTCCATGTGTTTAGGAAAGACATTGCTTTTTTCTTTAAAGGTCATCAAAGATGTCTGGGGTCCATTTTCTATGAAATCCGATTTTCTATACACTCTGGCTAGATATTGTTGTCCTTAATATGCTCATAGTACCTATCGCAGAGAACCCCCTTCTGACATATTGAGAAATCAGGATGGACTGTGCTGCTGGGATCCAATCCAGATTTCCTTCCCACAAAATGGCTTGCTTTCAGCCAGTGAATTAAGACCATGGAGCTTTACTCCAAACTGAAACAGCTGTCCAGGGGCAAGGTGGGCATGAGCCAGCCATGTTTATGAAAGAGTCTTTCTGTGTATCTACCCCAAAGCATTGAATTGTTGCCCCCAGCTGGAAGTCATGGCCAAACTGAGATCAGCAGAAGATAGTGCTTCATCTCACTTCCTTGGCAGCACAAACACGACAGAATCTGGCAGAAATTTTAAAAGAAATGACCTTCATAAGTACCTTGCAGGAACTGTACAGTTATGATATCAAGGATCCTAGGAAACCTCAATACACATGGAATTTCTTTAGTATCACCCCACTGTGTCTCTTACATAAAAGGTGAGAGACATAAAGGGTGAGATTCATAAAGCAGACATCTCTAAGTCACCCTCAACATTGTTGACAGTCAATGGAGAGTAACAGACCCTTCTAAGATGTGATTCATCCCAGCTGTATGAGTTGTGCCCTATTTTTCCTTCAGTAATTAGCATGGAAGCCTAAGGTGACAGCCTCAGTTGTAGTCATCCACAATTGTATGGAATGAATTCCAAACAGAATGAATAAGCTCTTTAAGAGTAATAATCTTATTTATACTACAAAGTATTCTGTGCTTCCTCAGGGTGCAGGGAGATTGTAGCTGATGTAAGCATACTGCCAAAATGGATCTTATCCTTGGCTGCGCAGTCTCTCCCACTCCCTTATGCTCCGGAGAAATCTTGATGTGACTATGTGGTAAATTGCATAAACTGTTATGTCTGAAAACAAATTAATTTCAAGGCTTCATATGCTGCTAAATCTACCATATCCTTAGTCACCTTGTTCAGTGATTCTTTTCACTGTGGCGAGATGGGTCATGCTTTATGTGTTGAAATCCATGTCACTAATTTCTAATTGACCTTTGCTTGCTAGATTAGGTAGTATGCTTTGTCAGTAGTTTCTCTCTACTTGTTTTCAAAAATCAGAGATAAAAATGTTGTGGTGAGGTACTGTCTAAAGAAACAAAACGAATAGTCAGTGCCACTCCATCTGATGCTCTGTAGTGGGTCTGCTCTGATTTCCGATTAAACTAAATTTTCCTTAGGTTTGGAGATCTAAAAGGATTAGTCCATAAAACACTGCATTTCACATCATGTGACAAGCAGCTGTCACTCCATAAATTCATTTCCAGCTGGTGCTGGAGACAGACAGGTTCTGTGTGGGATTTTTTCTAAGGCAAATCATCATAGTCTCAGTCCCTACTCACCGTGTATTGTGAATGAGGCTTGTGAAGTCCATTCAGAAACAAGCTGTCCACAAATACACAGATTAAGAAGGCTAAAGAAGTGTGCCTTGCTTTAAAAAAATTTGCCACTTTTTTCAGGCAGAGTTTTATATCAGTATAGGTCAATTAATGTTCCGTGTTTCTGTCACATGAAGAACAAAGGAGTGCCATACACGGTGGGGTTGTAGGGGCTGCAGAAAATTTGGACTCGTGACAAGGGATGTGTCTTGTCCAAAGCACAAACCCAGTATCTCCTGCTCTTCTGGCACTGTGGAGGGTAGGCACTTGATACTGACATCCAGGTTAAGCTATGAGTTATCACAGGTTGGTGGAGGTTTGTGTAACAAGAGATTTTCTCTTGACTGCAAAAGTTGAGTTTCACTTGATTGGGAACTAAGTCAAAGTGGCAGGGGACCACAGGGTTGTGGGTTCTTCTTCCATAGCCTTGTGAATGGATCCTGAGCCCTCCAGTGAGTCTGTGAGATACCTCTGGTCTTGCTACCACTCTCTGGTCAGTTTGGGCAACTCAGTCACCCTTACAGCAAAATTACCCACACTTGCTATTAATGTCAGGGTGCTTAGAGAGAATCTGCAACCTGCCTTGACAGTGTTCCTTCCTGGAGATGAGGTGTAGGGAAGAGTGGGTGTTTGTGTAGCAGATTGACCAGTTATTATCCAAGTACAAGAAGGAAAGTTTATTTTGGAGCCTTGACTTGGAGCCAGTTGCTTATGAGAAGCATGCACAACACAGCATAGGTCAGAGACCTGGGCATCCATGGGAGCTGACAGCAAATCCCTGCAAGACCTTTCTTACATTTGTCTGTTCTCTTTTTCAGCCGCTTTCCTCCTCTGATAAAAGTTACATTTATATTCCTTAGCACACTGTCTGGAGGATTACTCGCTGCCTATTTTGGGAAGTGCTTGGAGACCCACCAAGACAAAGAGCTAAGAAGGGAAAAAGTACAGTTCAAAACTGAAATGGTTAAAAATGATCTTCAAATGTCAGGCTGCCTCAGGGAAACAAGAGCTCATCTCAGCTCCATTTAGAGTGATGGCGGGTAGAGGGAATTTTATTCTTTCAAATGTATGTGCATTTATAATGCATAAAAATGTAGTTAAATGCAGGCCTGTGTGTGACTGAAGAGCGAATATTAAACATAAACGGGTTGCTTCACATCTGGAAGGAAAGCAAATCAGCATTGCTTCTCCACAGGGTGAAACTGAAATGTGAGCCTTGCAATGTTATTACTAGGCCAGAGAGAGATGAAATAGGGAGTTGAGAATCAGTATGAGGTAAAATATGCCATTAAACTATCAGAAAAAAAATCAGGACAGAAGAGGAGAAATGCAGGTACAGGAGGAGAAAGAACAAATTTTGTCTCTTGGACAGATGGAGGGATTTTTGTGTGGTGGCCTAATGCATGTTTTTTAATAGCTGCTATGTCTCAATGAGTAAAATTATTTTGGGAGGAGCTCTCTACGATCTTCAACAATTTTTATCTCTTTCTTCCTATGTTTTCTCTGACAGTTTTTTTGTGTGCTTGTCACTTAAAATGAGGAATTTAAATGAAAAATCTCTTCCATGAGCTGGTATGGTAGAACCCTAATCCAACCCAAGATATCAAGTTAGTTGGGTAAATGTACCTTCCTTACAGGAAGAACATAAGGGCTTCACAACTAGGTAGGAAGTCCCTGTGTATAGATGGCATTTTTATAATCACAGCTTGCATAATCCTTTTTCAGCTTTTTCCTTTCCCCAAAAAACCTTTCTGGGAGCACTCTCTTATTCATCAGATAGCATGAATCGGTTCACTGAATAGGTCACAGTGCAGTGGTAGAGACAGGAGTCAGTTCTCATTAGCTGATGACTATTTCTGCTTCCAATGAAAGGAATAGTGTAATTGGTTGAATCTATTACTACTACAAATAATAATATTGTTATTTTTCTCCTTCAGTTTGTGAAGCTTTCCCCTATATAATACACAGTTTCCAAGCATTGACTTCTCCACCAGCATAACTATTTATTTAAGAATTTTTTCTTTTTAATACAATCCTGACCATGCATATGCATGCCTAGAAACATGAAGACAGACAGCTTACTTTGAAAAGCAAGACTAACATCTACCTTTTAAGATCAGAAGACAGAAGCATCAAAATAAATGCAAAACATGCCCCTGAAGCTTTCTATATGTGTGTTTAACTCTCCATTTGCTGATCCCTGTTCAGTGTCATGAGGTGCTAATCTCCAATTCCTCATTTCTGTCTGGTTTCAGACAGTAACAGCAAAGAACCAAAGCAAATTTTCTGTCAACCAGCCCACCAACCAAAGTGGAAAGTGGAAGATTGAAATAAGCATCCTCACCACAGGTTACTGTCAGCAGTCACAGCAGTCCCACAAATACCAGGTAAATCTGGGAATGCTGTGCTTTGCCTGCAGGAGGTGTTTTACTCTTCTGGAAGTAGGGTAGGATTAGAAAGGATCTCAGTCTGTGATGACAAGAAATAGGAATATAAATCTTTAAATCTCGAGGCTGCCATTAACTTCTACATACTCATCGGAGAAGGAAGCTTATGTGTGAATAATCTGCTGAATAGGATTGGACTAATTAAAGTGAATTATTTGAAAGACAAAGTGGGAACAGTTTATTGAGGAATTCACTCAGAGCATGTACTGCTGCCAGTCTTGTTTTAAGTTATACAGCACTGTTGTAGTTTACATGAAACTTGTTGTAATCCCTTGTTTAGGATTCTATTTTGGCACCAGCCCATTATGTTTTTCCTGAAGAAAGACCACAAAGAGTAGTCTGGGGAGAAGTTCAGTAGGATTAGGGCTGCTGTAGAGTTGTGCTTGGGTTTTTTTTTGTTTGTTTGTTTGTTGGGCTGGTTTGGGCTTTTTTATTGTTTTTTTTTTGGGGGGTGGGGGGTTGGTTTGGTTGGGGTTTTGGTTTTGGTTTTGGGTGTCTTGTTTGGTTAGGTTAGGTTTTTGTGGGTTTTTTTGTTGTTGTTCTGGTTTTGGGTTTTTTTTGTTTATTTGTTTGGTTTGGGTTTTTTTAAACATCTCAGCTCTTACTTGAAGCTTCAGTCCCGAAAAGATTGCATTTATCAAAAAATTGGTTTGTTTGGGTTCTTTATCATACTGAATCATCTTTCCCCTCAGTCAAGCAAACAACACCACATCTGTGCTTTCTTATGAAGCTTTTGTCAACAGAAATTAAATGAGCCAGAAGGCATGAGTCACAGCTCTGGTGTGGACTCTGGGAAATCTCTCCTGCTAACCCAGCCCTTGGCTGTACCAGCAGATTAAACAAGGTTAAGGAGCATTTTCAGGCCTGATGTTGGCATAGGTGATCTAGGACTCTCCAAAATTATTTTTAGTTTCTGGGGAGATGATCAGAGACAGTTGCAATAAGCAATTTTCTATAGTCATCCTATTTCTTCAGGGTAAAAGTAATATTGTTAGAAATGGTTTTCTGATGCCATCTGGCTTGAGTTCCACATAAGAGGTATGATAATTTAATATTATAGATAATGCAACAGTGTCCACACTCTTGATTTTTCGTGCTATGAGTAAGACTGCAGACCACCTGCTTTATTTCATTCATTTTGTTACCCGGCATGTTAGAACTTTTTGCCATCCAGTTCCTCCTCTTCTTATGCATCTAATTTACAAGTGTGAACCCCACTTCGTGATTGGTCTTTCATTTGTGGTAGCCAATAAAACACCCAAATGTGATAGTTCTCCATCTTCACTGGCAGTAAAGTTTAAATTCAGCCCCAGTGCAATTTGAAATGTTCAGTCATGCTGTAACCAAGCTGCTGACTGGATTAATTGAGATTAGTGCAGAGACTCTGGGCTGTTCCTGATTGATGGGAGAAGACATTTATATTCTATATTCAGATATAGAATAGCATCTATAGTTATCAGTGCATTATGATTTTTGTCACTGAGCACTTCTGGTGAAAAGCAGAAAATCTACTATAGCAGACTTTTGAATGTATCTACAGTTACCCTTCTTTTTTTGTGGTTGAATAATTTACATTTCCTCCTCTTGCTAGGAACAACGTATTTCTTGGGTACTGGTCATAATTTCTGGGTCAATTAATAAAACCTCTTTTTATTTCCTACTTAAATGCTGTGCATTAGAGAACTGTTGAGTTGGAAAATGTTAGCTTCATTTAGTTATTGTTAAGTTTTGCTGAGAAGGAGATGGCTAGTTCATATCCTGTGTCCATGTTCAGAAGTAAAATGTATTTAATTGGGCTACTTTTGCTGCTAGTTCACAAAGTTTCTACAGCACGGACTCCAATTAAGCAACTGTATCTGATATGAAGTAATTGAGACTGACCCAGCTGTCTTGTAGCACCACAATGAGTTGCTGTGGATGGTAAGAGGGATCAAAGTTCCCCATAAAATGCATTCACACCACATAAAACAGAAGGGTGTATGCCAGGATTTCTCTGGAAATTCCTTAAGAGAGTGGGTTAGAGAATGTAGCTAACCAATTCAAGCAAAACAATGTTAATACCATCCACTGCTAATAGCAATGCTTGTGAAATATCAGGAATAAGCAAACCCTGATGCCTCACAGGATGACCCAGGGCTGTGATCCTCCTCACCTAACTCCAGCTGTTTATATAGTGTAAGCATCTCTACCTGTGTTGATTATGACTACTGCTTCATAGTCAGCGGGGAAAAATAAACACACATCTGGAAAACAATCTATTTCTCTTCTTGTTCAGATAAATTGCACACAGTTCCTCTCCTCTCATCCCTGAGATGATTATCTCAGATTCAGGAATCCACTTTGTAGATATTTACTTTCAAACAGGTAAAGCGTATGTTATTGCTCTCAAGTTGATCATCCAGAATTAGTGACTGATCTTAGCTCCTCTGTTTCTTGCTCCATTTCTGGGCTTTCACCTTGAATAAAAAGTAGTCTCCAGCTTTCAAAGAGTCAAAGAGAAAAAAAAAAAAGAAAGAAAAGGAAAAAAAAAAGGAGTTTCTAGAAAGATTGCTTATATATAAATTTATGAGGCAACCTGAAGGAGAGAAGTTACTATTCACTTCTCTGCCTAAAAGCCCTGTAATGTAACAACAGGCAGTCCTGTAGATTAAAGTTGTGATAGATTCTGTTAGGAGCTCAGTTATACTGATGAATGCAGTAAATTCACAAATAATTGCTTATGCATAGTTGCTGCTGGCTTCTAGTATGTGTGCCTTGGCATTCCTAAGCTGATTTGGGATCTTTCTATGGGTGTAAACTGTTGGCAAGGAGGACTTAATTCTGCAGTTGAGAACAGGTGGGTTGTGAGGTCTGACTCTCCCATCATCCCAATAATACTTTATCTCTGCCAGAGCGTATATACTCCCCGTAAGCCCCTGAAGTCAGAAGAGCTCCTTTCCTCTGACACATTGGTTATCCAACCAAATTCAAACATCTGAAAAGACAGACTAGGTGACATGCACACTAGTTTCCCTACACCGAGAGAATAGACTTTCTTAACTCCGGAACACAGAAATCTTCATGAGTCTGTAGATCTGACACATATCTCTTGTGGTCTGAAAGCTCTGTGTCCCACAGGACCACCCTTGTCTCAGTAACTTTCCCTTCTTTCCTTGACAAGAGGCTACTAAAGTTTTGATTACTCAATCTGAGCCTTATATTATATACCAGTAATCTCTGCTATGATGCTGGTTTTGCAAGTTCATATACATATTCCCAGCAGTCATTTACTGAGAGAAACAAACTAAAAACCAAGTAGCACTTGCTCCCACGCGTTCTTAGGCCATGAGATCCACAAGTAGGCCATTTTGAGCATACATTCAATACATCTTTATGCTGACAGTCCTTGTTGAAGAGCAAAAGTTCCCATTTCTATATTCCCAACGTTGATTGCTTGAGCAAGATTTGGAAGCTCAATGATGCACTGTACCCCCTTGCTGCAGAAGGCCAGGCTGGGCTCTGGGATGCAGGCATGGAGCTGTGGTTACTTCTGCAGACTGGAACTGGTTTCATGGCTGGAACATGGCTTCAGCTTTTGGCTATAAAGCAACTCTTCCCATAGCCAAAAATCTTACCAAGAGAGGTTCACATTTTCCTTCAATTAACTATCTGTTTCAGTTATTTCAGCTTGCCAGCAGGTAAGAATGGCTAGAAGATACATTGCTGGGAGATCTGAACACCTCGCCCTCTGTGCAGAAGAGAGCTTTAACTCTCCTCTGTCTGCAGCTTTCTTTTCCACTGGACAGAGGGAATTCCCTCTCCAGTTTTCAATCTGCTTCCAACACCTCCTGCAAGGCTTGCAGGTTTGACTGAAGTTCCTGAAGTTATCTTCAACAGTATAACATCTTGTCCTATGCTTAGAGCTGCTAAGGAATCTCTATAATTTTTTTGATGCAGCAGCCTCTGCAGCATCCCTAGAATTACCAGGTGCGATCACATAACCAGTATATCTAACCCAGCACTTTTTTGGGGTTATTTTTTTCTTAGTAAAACCAGCAATACAGGAGCTGCAGAAAAGTATAAATCTCAGGTAATACATGGTTTCATTGCCCATTGCTGAATTCCTGTTATATCTCCTGATCTCAGCTTTACTTAGCACATCCAGCTGTCTCTCTGAATATCATTCTTAGCACTGCAGTATCTACTTCAATACCGCTAAAAACCACTTGTGGATTTTATGAGAAGAGATACTTCAGCAGGAGACAGTCTCTCCTGCAAGATATTGCCAATACCTAAGATTGGAAACATTCCTAGGTTGTTTCTCCTTGAACATCCTGCAGCACCAGGATCTTGATGAGTGATTATTGGAGATTTTTAGAAGAGCTGGTGGAGGGCATCTCCTTTACCAGAATTACACAGTAGTCTGTGAACAGAGAGCTTAGACCTGTGATCCTGTAAAACTTCTGTTTGTCCAAGGATGACCCATATTCCCTCTGTACTATGTGTCACTCAGCCCACATCCCTGGCACATCTGTGGAGTGAGAGCACGAGGGACACCATGCATTTTGTAGTGGAAGGTGCAAATATCCAAAGACAAACAGAGGGGCAAAAAAATATTCATTCCACTCCACATAGAGATCCTATTGTAAAAGGAAGCAAAATATAAATGTAGATGGGAGATGCCGAAAAAAAAGGTACAAAGAGAGAGTACTTTCATTAACTTCTGTCCATCTTCAAGATGAGGTGAGTTCTGTGCCATCCCATATGTCTTCCAGGCCCAATTTTTCAGTTTTGATTAGTTCCTTGAAGGCAGATCACTTTGTTCTTTTATTTTCCACTGTAGAAATAGGACTTTTGATTATAAAATGGAATTAAAGCAGTATTTTTCAAGATTTTTTTCATGTGTGGAAGAGGATTTAACAATTGTTTATTTAATATGGAAAAGCAGAAGAGCCCAGTTCATAGATTCCAATGCAAAAGTCATTTTCCTGGAGAACACTTTAAAGTAGGGTGTCCTTTCTCCCTTTCTTCCACCCCCTCCTCTTGTGCTAAATATTGCAGCATAAGAACTGAAAGCACCCTGATGAAGGAATTTAAGAGCCATTAAATCATTGCAGTAATGGGTACAGTGAGTGTGTTCTAGGGAAAAAACATATACTACTAGAGGCAGAAAAACAGAAAGATGATTGGATGAAGTCAGTTTAAAGTGAGAAATGTACCTTCTCTCCAGGAGAAGCAGAAGATGCTGGAAATAACAACCAATTGGGGAATATGCAGCTCCAAGAAATAGAGAGATTTTTCTCTCTAGAGGCCTGACTGTGCTCTTACAACATTGCATAAGTGTGCTGGTGTCAACAGAGAGACTAGATTAATTGTGAACAGAATTGGGAATTACTCGGTAAATAAGGATAGCTGCACTGGAGTCATGAACTTAAGCAAGAACCTGTCATTCAAGAACTGATTTAGTTTCAGAAGTTATTACTTAGCTATGGGTAGAGTACTCTGTAGAAGCATGAGATTAAGTCTTTCATATTCCTAGTGGGCATCTATCTACATCTGAAATTCTGCCACCTTTCCTGTTTGTCTTTACACCATCTAATCCATTAAATATATCAGGGAAATTAGACTGCAGGAATCAAATTTCTCTTCAATATAGCTTTAAACTGTTACAACAGCCTGTACCAATGTGTGGAGTGTAGTTTTTACCCACTGCTGGCCAACCTGAACTAAAGATTTCAGTCTCCAGAGTTATTCTAGCACTATTCAGTGACAGAACATTTCTTTTTTTCATTTCAATCAATTTTCCTCACATCTAGCCAGGTTTCCTTTCTAGTTTAATCCAATAATGATTATAAATTCATCATCCATAATGCAGCCATACAATATTTATTCTGTGTGGCAATAGACAAGAATGATCACAGCTATCTCAAGAGCTAGACAGAGCATGTAACCACCAGGCAAAAGCTTAAGGTGTGACAGCTCTTCTCACTGAAATCTGCCACCTTCAGAAACAACTCCAATTACACTCACACAAAACCTATTCCTTCAACTCTCCCACATTTGCCAGTACTGCCCTACTGTCTGTTCTTGAAGGTGAAGTAAGGTGAGAAAAACAGAATTAATCTTGGCAACATCAAAAAGCAGCACTGTTCTATGGTCTTGCTATTTATCTGCACAGGCTTCGATGCCCAGCTAACCTTTGGTGAATGTGTTCTGCTCAAAAGGTGATCAGAAAAGCCATTACCAGCAAAAAGTAAACTGCTTTTTGCCTGCTTTGAGTGACAAGCCAGTTCAGCAGGGGTTTCATGAATTGACACAGGGAAAGGGAAAGAAACAGGAGGAGGAGGATAAGGAAGGAGGAAGACCACCCTCTTCCACAGTAGCAAACGCTCAGTTTAAAGCTGCTCATCATGCCTTTAGCACAGTAGTTCCTATAACTTGAAAAGGAGCCCCAAGTATTCCTAGTGACTTCAGAGTGTGATGGGCTCATGCATCAGAAAGCAATAATCAGAGCAATTAGAGTGTGATGTGAAGTAATGACAAAATCGAGCTCTACTCTTCAGTCCTAATAAATGCCCTTTTCCTTTTCCCTCAGCTTATCTTGTTTCTGAGAAGAGCAGATCCTCCAGGACCACATGCACAACTCAGAAAATAAGCTAGATACCTTCCTAATTAAATCTCTTTTCCCACTCCCTCCACAGCTCACCTCAGATAAGCAACCAGTAACTGGTGCTGACTGGTGTTAACTGATTGAAATCGACTCACGAGAACTCATCTGATCGCACCCTTCATTACAGTTGGAAGAAAATAGTTTCTGTTTCCTTAAAAATATATGGGTTAATATATTCATACTCAAAATCAATACAATTTTTTTTCTCCCACTGTTAATCTTGAATGGGGTTATGGTTATTTTTCTAATCTATTAGGAACAATATAGTAATTATATTTCTTTATATCCTCTTTCTCTGGAGTCTTGTTAGGTTAGAAATTAATCATTAATTGATTTAAAAATGTAAGGTTTTGGAGCTTCTAATTTTAAAGAAATTTGAATTCTAATGATTCAGAGCCTGACTCAAGCAGGGAGGAACCTCTATACTGATTTTTAAAATAATAACCTTGTCCGTTTTACTGTTTTTCAGGATGTGTGTGAGGTTTCTAATAGATTGTGAGTCACTGGGGTAGTCAGTAAGAGCTTGTACTTATCTTCAGCTCTCATTGTTAGAAGAAGTATCCAAATTTTTCTGTCTGCCCGTTAGCTGTGAAATGCTCTTGTGCACCAACCCAGAGAGAGTGTCCCAGATCTCTCTTTCAAGCAAAGAGAAAGAGGGACAAAACTGTGCACCAACACAGGCACACACAGACACACACACTTCTGTTACTAACACTAGTCTGGCAGCTAGACACACACAGTGACAGCTCCAGCATGGTGATAATCCAGTTAGCGGGGATTTTAGGAGACATTTAAATATTGATAAGAGAAATGCCCCAGCGTCCTTTTGCTACTTAAGTCAGCAGATACCAAACACCTTGTTAGGCAAGGGATTACGAATAAGTAACATGTAATTCCATTCCCCTTAAAAGTCCCCACAGGGTACATTATATAACAAGGATGAATTCTTATTTCTTTTTTGTTTCCTTTTTCACTTTTCTTTTTATTTTTATTCCATTTTCTTACTTTCCCCTTTCCTCCCACTTTCCAAATGCTGAGGCAATTTTGTTGCACACAAAAATGTCATATTTCCTTTGTAGCAATTTTATAAATTCTAATAATTTTTCCCACACAGATACACATTTGTTTAAAAAAATATTAAAAAAAGGCAGTCTTCTGTTGTCTAGCAGGAGGAAGAGAACAGATGTATCTTGCTGTGGAGGGAGACCTTTAGACCAGATCTACAAATACAAATTTTTGAGTCTTAGATCATTTATACTAGCTGATGATCCAATTGATTAGAACATATAGGGAGACATCTATGCCCAATTTAACTAATTCTTTAAGAACCTATACTTCCTATACAGCCAGTAAACATAGACCTCATTTCAAGCATAGTCTCCTTTTAAGACTCCTACAAAAAAGAAACCAAAAAACAACCAACAACAAAAACAACAACAAAAGTCAAAAGGTCTTGAAACTCACATAGCAGAACCCTTAATAATGGAAGCTGTCTATGGCCCTACTACTAATATTCAGGGAAAAAAAAGTACATTCACTTCATGTAGGCTATTTTTAAAATGAGTGGGCTTAAAGCTTTGTATTCCCATTGCTTCCTGAGCCTAAGGATTTTGTGATTTCAAGGAGACTGTTCATTCACCTAAGCCAAGAGGCACATAAGTTTCTGCTCCAGGAACATGAGGAAGAAAGAATTAAATAACTCTTGCTGCAGTTGCTGGGTATGGCGTGATATAGAAGGAAGCAGTGCATAACTGATGGAAAAAGGTGAGATGTTCCCTTGCACCATATGAGGAGCAACAGCTGAGCTGTGTGTTATGAGCACAAATTAAAAACAGCCTCTTGCTTAGTCAATTGCTTATCCAAATGAGGAGAGCAAGGTGTAAGGAGAATTCATTACTTGTTGGCTTGGTTGATCAGTCTCATAAGTAGTCAAACCTAACAGCCATGTAATAACCAGCAACTTCCACTGCTGGGTACATGAGTAAAATTCTGCACATGCCAAATAAAGTTGGATTACAACCAGGTTGAGCCATTAACTGAAGATAATCAGCAGACACACAGTCCAATGTATTGATAAGCAAGGATGACAACACTTCAGTTTCACAAACTGACACGATGCCAAGGGCTGGCTTATTAACTTTGAGAAGGTGTATTGAATGCACTCCATCATCTGTGAGCTCTCAGGTTAAGATATCAGAATGCTCCAAGTATATGCATGTATAAGACAACCACTTCCATACTTTATTCTGCAAGGGAGTCTAGTATGGTTCTGGGAGACAAGCAAAGATGAGGGAGGTTAAAGCATAAAACATTGGCCAGTTTGCAAATTAAAATTCAAGTCCCCTTCCCTTCCCACTCACCTCCTGCCTATCCACAACTCCCAGCTGAAAACAAATAGAACTGACTAAACCCATTTTTTAACTTATTTAAGAAATATTGTAATGCACGCTGTGAGGAAAAGAAAACTCTGTGCTCATGCATACATCTCTCTTTGCTCCACTCACCCCATCACTGCCTGCTACTTATGGCAATGTTCCAGCTTCTCTCTCCTCCCCTCCTCTCCTCTCCCCTCCCCTTCCCTTCCCTCCTCTCCTCATTTCCTTTTGGGGTTCAGCTGGGAGAAGCAGAGGACTCTCCAAACTGACCCTTTCTTGATCTCCTTTTTCTGCCCATTTTCTATCAAAATGTGTATCCTACTCGGCTTTGGGGAGCTGCAGGCAAGGGAGGACACTGCTTTCTCTGCATGAGCAGAAGGAACTATCCCAAGGGAGATGCCCTCTCCCTGTTGCAGAGCCAGAGCTCCCAGGGAGCTGAGGGAAGGGCAAAAGCACAGGAACAGCAGAGTCCAGGAACCAGACCTTGGAACAAGGCACTTGACTAACTGCACCACAAGCCATTGCTGAGCTTTATCCACAGCTGGAAACAAGGACCTTGATACGAATGAGCTCTTGGACTTTGAAAAAGTCAAGCAGCTATGCAGGTGGCACCAGCAGGGTGTAACCTGCTGGCCTCTGGTCTGAAGTTGTCGGAAGCAAAACTCTGGGAAACTGGCATGTTTAAGGGTAAATAGAAGTCCTGAGAAGCCAGAAACATATCTGCTCCCTTTGAAGACAAGATGGATTTGGTACAAGAATATGACTCTAGGAAATGGTTTATATTACAATCCACCTCCTTTATGTAACACCTTTCAGACAACCATACTCCAGATGTTTTCTCATGCTGACAGATTGAGGTTGTCTCTTATCATAGAAATCCTTAGATACTCCACTCTAGATCACCATGTTTAGGTGTTACACAAACACATGAAAAACTAGAGACCAAACAGTTTAAATAAAAACACAGATGGGAAAGGGTGGCTTGGAAAGTGATTTTTGCAGCATGACACATCAGTCATTGATAAATCAGCAAAAGGAGATCAGATTTCTGAATGCCAAACTGGTGTTTTGGCTAATGGCATGGACTCCTACTGTCTCCTTCTCATTCTGTTGTCCTTGCAAATACCCATCCCAAAAGTGGCCCACAACATGTTCAGGTAAGGGTGAGAGCCTTGCCTTTTATTGTAGAGCCACATGGACTTGTGTCCATGTGCACAGACAGGTTTGCACTTCCAGGACTGGTCCGCCAGAAGTTTGTGGCTGATGTCAAATGACCATCAGCAACATCTCCGACATGGCACAAATCTGGCCTGTCCTAGGATGCACCACTGCAGAGTCAAGGAGAGAGGCAAGGGACCTTGCAATTACCTTGGAAAACCAGGATCCTGCTGACTGCTGTCAGCGTGGAAGTACCCCAGTCTTCATGCCAGGCTGGAAAAACAACAGCTTTTAGGTGGAAATTCAATGCTGTCCTCTCAGGGGCTGTGTTTCAACACACAAACACACACAACACCCAGACTTTCCAACTGAATCAGGTCCTTGGGAGATGTAAGCCAGAACTGACAGCCCTGCAGTGGCACTGGTTTCCTCTCTCCCCATTTGTAGGCTCTCTGGAGTCTTTCTGCTGGGCTGTCCCCAAGCAGATCTAATGCCAACTCCAATGGGGGCCCAAATTTCATTTGCTGGGTATGACTGGCCCATGTGGCAAAGTTAACACATTCTTCATTTGGGCAATTCTGTGTTCAGGGCCACACATAAACACTTTACTGCTGGCCATTAAATTTTATTGCTCTCTCTAATATGCTTTGAGATAACTAAACTCATGCCTGAAAGAGGCATTTAAACTGTTTTAACAGCATCTACTTCACATAATCTGCTTTATGGCAGCATCTTATGGTTTTACCCATTTAAAATGTGTTTGTTGTTGTTTTTTAATCAAGGGATTTGCACTATGACCTTTGAGCAACAGCAGCCCCTGCTAGGAAACAGCTGGCAGTGTGGTGTGCAGTGGAATCTATGGAAATTAAATTCATTTCTTTCCCTTTTAAGGCAGATGACTGGGAGGCTGGTGGCTCTACTGGGATTTTGGTGATTGAGTTCTTTTTTATTTTAAGAGAAGAGATGAAACTAAGAAATAATAGACATATTTTTGCTCAATGGATTTATCCCTGCCCTGAATTATTTGGCTGGCCTGGATAAGAGAAGATACATCAGTGTTTTTGTGCCCGTCCATGGGGAAGGGGGTCAAAAGAGGTGTGGATGTGTGTCATAAGGGACAATACTTTTGCTCTGATGGGTTGCCCTTCTGGTAGACACCATGAGGTTTAGTATAATCCTTCCTTTTAGACAAAACTGAGTTGCTCTGAAAGGTTAATAACAGGATATTCTGATCTTCTCTGTACTATCTGGCACTGGGGCTCACATCTTGGTGAAAAACAGAGCAAGTCCTCTTCTTCGCTGTAGAAAAGGAGGAAGGGAGTTTGCCTGGGTGCCTTGGGGCCTGCAATCTTTGAGAGCCAAGTATCCTAACTGTTACAGAGTGAAACTCTCTTCGAAGGTACTTTCTCTCTGCATTAATCTTTTTTTTTCCTATATGGGGTAACACCTAGTGCAAACAGCCCAGGTTGGTCTAGAAAGGTGTGCCAGGTGTTTCCCAAAGAGCTAGCAAAGAGGCAGGTTTGTATTTCTCCCAGACAAAGGCAAGAATGGAACATGTTCTTCACTGTGAGGAGGATCAGAAATTTGGGAATTAGGCAGAAGGCTCCCCACAGACACTAGTACCACACCATCTTTAAGAAAACCAGCAGTAACCAACTCTGGCTTTGGTAGGTAATGTGTGTTTGGGTCCGTGAGGCCCATACACAGAGCAAAATCTTGTTCAGGCTCAGGTCTAGGACCAACAACAAGTTTCCAGCCTGGGCAATACTAATATACATCTAGACCCCTGTGTGAAAACCACTTGAGAGCTAAACCAAACATTTTGGTTCTTCCTGCTTTAGCATGGAGTTAATCTCAGTTTTTGCATTAGGTACCTAAAATGAGACCTAGACTGTAGTCAGAAAATAGGTGCTTGATATTTCTGTTTATTTGTTTGTAATAGCAGATAGGAATTCTCATAATTTGAGTGGTGTAGGTCACTCCTGTAGGTCAACACTGAAGCTGTCCCAGAGCCAGGCTGAGCTGGGCAGACCTCTTGTGATGGACAGCTTGATGGGACCTGCATCAGAGGGAGCACACAGCAACAGCTTCCCCAAAAGCTGTTGCATTTCACAACAAATACAATCTCATAATTACAATTGTCTTCACAGCAGCTGCGGGGTGAGGGCACACAGCCACCTTCCATCGCTCAGCTGGCTCAGCTGCCCACTGAGCCCTGCAGACTAATGTGTGTCGGAGGCATATGCCAGACACAGAGCTGAGCTACAGACCAGACAGATAATTTGGGCACCTAAAAACTTATCTCTTCACACACCTTCCAGTTAATTAATCTACCCTTATTGATACATCACGGGGCTGTCTTTGAAGCAAATTAGGCAATGCTTTTTCTCCAGCATAATGCAGGCTAATTATGAAGGCATAACAACAGGCTGCATTTAAAAATTCCTTGTATCTCAAGAGCTTCCGGAATTTCTCCAGCTTATGTTCATGCCTGAAGCTTCCTTGAATGCTCCACGTGACAGAAACAAAGCATTTGCTCCCACCTTTCTTCAAAAAGCCCTTTTGCCATGATGAGAAACACCCTGATGTTTTGTTTTGCAGGAGAGTTTAGAGCTGCCTGACCCTGCAGAGGCAGCCTCCTGCCTGGACTCTAACCTTGCCTTCTGAGCACAGGGCAGGCCTGAGCCACCAGTTATGTGGGGAAACTTTCCTGAGCTCTTCTTGGGCTGCATATTTTCCTGGTAGTTTTTCACCCTTCAGACAATTTCTTTACAGCCCATGAACCCTCAGGAAATAAAATAATGGCCATCTATCCCTCTCCTCCCCTTTATTATTTTGCCAAAGCCACCTAAATTAATGAACTCTAACTGAAAACCCCCTAGGTGAAAATCTGCCGCTATGCAAACACACACATAGAAAAAAGGCTTCCTGCTTGCCAAGATGAGAAACATGTTTGGGATGATAAGGATGACTGCAAGTTGGAGAGTGTGGTGGCTGCACTTTGGGGTTTGTAATTGAGAGTGGCCTTTCCATTTTGGGGGTCAGTGTGCTAAATTAAAAACCTACAAGAAAGTGTTTAATTTAGGTTAATGGGGTGTTTGAATGTTAAATGGATTAAGGCAAATTATATTTTTTTTCTTTTAAAGAGGAATTAGCCCCACTAATCTCCTAGGTCAGATTCTTAGAAGGTGTAAATTAGTGCTGTACACCAAAGCTCAAGGGAGCCTGTACAGTTTTTCACTAAATGAAGGAGTCTGTGCTATTATACTTTTTCATGTACATATCTATGAACCATATGCTTGGCTTAAATTCTTTCTGTCTGTCTTTTTTTCCCCCGTTTTGAGGTTTAAAAATGAAATGATATGGTTCCTTGCTTACTCTCTTCATTTCCAGTCCATTAGCTTTATCCTTCTGTTTTTCAGGTTCTACAAGTGGAATGGAAAGCTTCCTTTATGCATAGGGAATTTGGGGAATGATACCATGATATCTGGGGAAAAGGGATGCTGGGAGACTATTGTTTGCAATTGCAACTTTCAGGGCTAGGCATTAATACAAAATGAGGATGAAAATGTCTTTCAGCAGATCTGTTTGAGAGTTCACATTTGAAATATTTGGTGGATGGTTAGTTTCCACAGCATGAAAAATATGCAGTGGGAAAATGTTCCCACTGCTTAAAATCAAAATCATATTTTTTTCATCAAGGAAATACTTTGTTCCATCTCAGAAAGCAAAAAGCACTGCCCTTATGCTCAGAGGAGGCACCTTTTAAATTTTAAATTTTGGGGAAGGGAAAGTCTTCACTGCAATAAAACCGAGTAAATGTTTAAAATGATCTTTAAATCACTGCCCCTTCACACCACATCACCAGGCAGGCTTGTTAGCTCAACACTGCAGAGTTTCAAAGCCTGCTATTTCATGTCCAAGACAGCAAAATGGTAACTCTTGTCTTGCTTTGGGCTGAATAATTTTTATTAAAAGAATATCATGTCTTCAGGCTCTTTTTGATGAAGATATTTCTGCATCACAAAAATTACCATCACACAGAGACATTAAGTGATTTTCCTCATGGGTAGCCTCCACAGAGGGGATGAGAACTGAATGGGTTAAGATGACTGAAAAGATTTGGAAATTAAAGGTAGTAGGAACACTTAGTTGTAATGAATGTCCTTCCAGGTCAATATTGTGCTAAAAGATTAAGGTTGGTTTAGCCTGTTGTCCTTTAAATTCTTTGTGATTAGTTCCTCAAGGCCAAGTTTACTGGGCATATTGACAATTCTATAGACTTCTGGAGAGAAAAAAGAGCCTTTTTATGAGCCATTTTACTAGGTTCATGTTACTAATGATTATTTGAAACTCTTTCTGTCCCTTTACTTTTGGCCACTACTGCAGCATAAGATTTCTTGCTCATATGTCAGATAAGCTATGTATTGTAATGTAAAGAGCAGAAAAGGCACACTTTTCCAGTTTTCTTTAATTGGTCCCTATTTATGCTTACAAGACAAATGGTTTCCAGCATTGAAGCTGATCTGCCATATCCATTCCTGATTGTGCTGTGCGTGCATAATAAAGAAACCAAGCTGGTATTTCTCTCAGAAGCAAAACTAAACAGTGGAAAGAAGTGGTGAATCTTTTTTTCTTCTGCACTATTTTCTCATCATTAGGTTACACCACCTGCTCTCTCTAGTCTAAATATACAACTCTTCAGTGATTGTCCATCCTTCCCTCCTCCACATACCTATAAAACAGATGCATTTCATCAATACCAAAAACAAGCTGAAAAGCTAATCTTAGGTTTAAGCCTCTGTTAACTAAGTCATAAGGGATGTCTTTTAACATGAATCTTTTTTGCTGAGCTCCCAATCCGTTCTGAAAATGTCTTCTATTTAGAGCTTGCCATGAGATAAATTGTAAACGTGTGTCAGCAATCAGACTGAGAGTCATTCAGTCTTTAATACTAATTATCATCCTGCAGAGAGTAAAACATTATATACAGCCCAGCTGCTGCCTTCCCTGCTGCAAAGAATGATGTTAATTCATGCTAAACACACTGGAACATGTGGCTTACCTTTTTATTCTTACATTTTAATTCTTTAAAGAAAAAAGAATCTACAATGAAAAAAATTAAAGTCAGCTTTAAGCCCTGGTCTGCTTCTCCTGAAAATACACAACAGCAGGTGCTTTCTTACTAAATTGGCATAAAATGAGAGGCACGGAGCAGATCTGGGTGATGCTATCCAAAAGGTTTGATTTGACTTGGACTGTCCTTCCTAACAGAGTAATGGAACATTGCTAAGCAAGGATTTTATTAGAAAAATGGAACATTTTCCAAGGTTTTCATTAGTGATAGTCATCTATGTTCATTATATGATTTTATTAAATATATAAATCTGAAACAACAGAGAAAGTTGGAGTTTTTAAAAGTAAAATGTTCAAAGCTTTGGAAAGAAGAATCATTTTGCCTGCATTGCTATCAACTAATCAGCCTCATCTCCACTGTACTAGTTTAACCCAATGAAGGATCTAGTCCACTACCTTAAAAATATTTAAAGAACTTTCTTCTTGCAGATTTTCCTGTTTTCCAGAAAAATTCTTCTGCATGGTAGGCAAATGAAACCAGGTTCAGGAAGTCTACTGATATGAAATAGTCTGGCCAGGGAGAATATTTGAAGGAAATTGAAAAATCACTTGTCTCATTTTTATTGTTCCCTAAACACCTGCTGATGGCTACTGCTGGAGACAAAACTCTGACAGCTCTTGATCTGAACAGGTATAGATATTCCTATGTTTTCATTGTACTATTAATATGAAAGATCAAGAAAGAGATTAATAGTCCCTTCCAGGCCTTTGGAAAGGATGAAAGCAGTGATGTGTGCCAAACATTTTGCTGCCAATCTGTCAACTGATGTTGCACTCTTACCAGTCCATGATGGAAACTGGGCTTTGGTTAAGATTTCAAAGTCTTGCTGCTTGTGGTAGGAAGAGAAATACGGCTCAAACGCAGTCTTTTCCTCCCTGAGACCTATTTCTAGTATGACTGTTTCTGGTGAAAAAGTGCAGCCTTTCTTAATGGTATTTGTTTAACCTCAGGATTACTTGAGCAAAAAAATATCCACTGACTGCAGGCAGAGCATCTTCAGAGTTAGTTTGAGCATTGCCCCATGCTCTACAGCAAACAAGGCTGGAGGATAAGAGGAACACGGGACATTTCCACATAGAGGGAACTTACCTGGACCCTATCTTCATAAATACATGTTAAATCATATCCATATTCCATATTCACAACATTCTGTGTTTTCTGAAAACCTATGCTGACAGTTCTTTGCAGAAATATAGAAGTGACTTTATTTGAGTGATTAGAAGACACTCACCAGCCGGGAGCCTCACAGTTTTGTTGACAGTGTCCTGTGCCCTATCTGGCCTTTCAGGAAGGCTGGCTGGCCCAACCAAGGGGCACTGATGTGCCTTAAGGCTTCTGGGATAGAAGTGCCTTGTATCCTATCCTCTCTAATAACCTTATTAGAAAAAGTTTGAGGCCCTCTAAAATTTTTTGATCCAAACATAACTAAGGAAAATTTCCCCTCATCAGTAAATTGATGATCCTCCTGCTTAAAAATTGAAAAAAAAAAATCTGTAATTTGTTCTGTCGGTCATCATTGCTCACAACTCTTTTTTCCTTAGTTTTTGGCCTCTTTGTTCTTCTTTATAATACTTACTATAGTCTAATTTCCAGAGCAGAGTTTGGAATAACTCATGTGTCATGAGGAACCTGTAGAGAATGAACTTGCATCTCTGTGCAACAGTCAGTGGACTCAATCTAAAACTGTACTTCTTTAATGAAGAACAATAGATAATTCAGAGAATCATCTCTGGGAAAATAGGTTTTATCTTTTCAAATACCTTTCATGTTTTGTTATCTTTTAGGATGAAATCTAAATCACAGAGGTGAAGAAACAGAGAATCTTAGTATCTTTAAAATGAATCTATTGGAAAAAACTTTTTTCCCTGGTCTCACTTGATCTCTCATGTTATAATGTATTATATTCTCCCCATATTTCCTTGCCTCAAGCCTCCAGACCCACAGAAAAAATTAAGGAATGGCAAGACTGCAACTATTTATAATAATAACCCATTCCCAGGCTCCACTGCATAGTTTAACCATCAGCCATTGTCAGGCATCAAGTTCAAAAAGATGTGAGATTTGATTTGTTTGGGTTATAAAGAAGCCCTGAATACCAAAGCACAACCCCTGTGTAAAGCAGAATGAACTAGTATTGCCCTCTCTGATCGGATTTATAGCCATCACAACTCTTTAAAGTTATTTGATTTGACATCAATTAGGCAGTTTTCACAAGGGGAAAGTCTCTTTTTTGCATTTAGTCCTGTATCAATGTCATTTTCCTCCTAAAATGTGACAAGGAACAGACTGCTTCAGCGTGCTTTGCAACTGACACAAAGAATAGTACAAGGAGGAATAGAAAGGCTTCACAAAAAAGGAAAAAAGGGGGGATTAGAGGGCTGAGAAAACATTCCAACCCCATATTCCCATTTGTGGAGGCTATATACACACAGAGACAAAGCTGGACAGAGACGAGACCTCCTGTTCAGCATGTGTATTTTGTCAGTACACTTGCAAGTATTGCAGTCACTCTAAGGAGGCAGAGCACTTCAGACCTTGGAGGACAACAAGTTTCGTAACAAGAAAGAAGCATTTTTAGAACGTGAATCCCAGTTTTGTTTCATCTTTCAATATTCTGCCCAGGACTTTTCACAGTGTCCATGGAGATACAGAGCTACTGTCACAAACTGCTGGTAAATGTCTTACATGTACAATATTCTGAACCAATGCACCAAAGCAAAATGTCCCCAAGAGAGAAGAGACAAAGTGATTGGAAATTTCTAAATATTAAAGCTGTTCTAAAAAGTAGAGGCTTGCAAAATTAGGAGCTGAGACAACTGCCGCTCCATACTAGAAGATGCAAAAAGAAAAACTAAAGGGAGTGGCAAAAAATGGGCAAAAGTGTAAATGAACACTGTGAAAGATGGTCTCTTCAGGTAAGGTTATATGGGCCTTCACAGTGGCTTTTTATTCCTCCCAAAAAAAAAGGAGATAACAGGAAAAGCTGCCTCTGGGACATTTCTCATCATGATTCTTATCTTCATGCCCACATATCTGCAGTATTTCTGGACTGTACATGCAAGTCCCACAGGGTAACAGTACTCCATGATTTAGATCCCTCCTCAGGGTGTTGAATGATCTAGTTATTGATTGCTTCCTTGCCTCTTTGCAGATAGCTTGTAATGTAAAATGTTGAAAAAAAGCTAGAGGAATACTCTCATATAGACTGAAATCTACTTAAACCTTTTTTTGCACTCTCAGAAGAAAATAGTCAGATTTGCCACTGCATGACAGCTTTTATTAGAAATTTCACACATAGGCTTGAACTACAACACTATGGTGGGCCAAGAGGACTCCATTGCTGCTTTTTGGAAAAACAAACAAACAAGCAAACAAACAAGGATATTAGTCAGAGGAAAATGCATTTTCTCAAGCTAGGATGATGTCAACCTTCAAATGAACTGTTACATCTGAAGCCTTAAAGCATATTATATTAAACCTACCTAGCTATGGAAGAACTCATGCAATTCAAAAATTTGGAGATTGCTGAAATATTTTTTTGCCATTTGGAAATGAACATTTGGATGCTGCTGAGCGCAATTCAAGAATCAGATCTCATATATAAATTCGCAGTAAAGCAAAGTAACAATTCTCTGTCAGAAGAAGGCAATGGCCTAATCCTGAACAGCATAAAAGTCTGTGAACAAGGATTCCTCTCTAAATTGTTAATGGTGCCTCTGTCCCTAAATGACCCATGGAGTTGTAGGAGATTCATAGGCTTTCAGGGTCTATTGTGACTATTTCACACAAAAGGCCTCTTGCAGTCCTAAAAGCAGGAGAACCAACTCCAATTAGTGCACAGACCAGTTACCAGCAAGGAGTAAATAAATGAGACTGCATTTGTCTAGATATTCAGATAAGCAGTACAAAACTTGCTGGTATCTTACATTTGCATCCTTCCATTTCCAAGGAGAAGCAGTTTCCATTTTGTTAGTCACAAATGAGCTGCAATACAGAATGAATGCCTACAATGAGATTCCCATAATTGCGATTCAGAGGAAAGACAGAAATATTTGCTCACTTGTCCAGTGTGTACAAGCAGCTTCCCAGCCACGCTGATTAGGACAGTAAGCAACAAGGCTGCTTGGTGGTGGTAAAAACACAGTGATGGAGAAAGTCTGCTGGGGACTTTCTGGGGATTGATCCACCCCACGTACAGAACAACCTTCTCCTCAGTCAATCAGCATGTGTTACGTTCTGTGCAAGAAAACTTGTCAGGAGGCCATGTGTCATATGATAGACAAGTAAAAAATGGCCAGGGTAAGGTCTGTTTCCAAAATCACTTCCTTGGCATAACAGTTACGACCTTGAGACAGCAACTGAAGGCTCCAGTGAGGGAGGGAGAAGGTTTGTTTGATTTTCCTTTTGCCTATAACTCACTCTCACAAGAACTCCTCAGATTCATCCTACATTCCTTGCTGTGTTACAGCAGGGAATGAAAGGCATTGCAGAAATGTTCCCCTGTGCTCCGTCCCTGAGATCTTGCTGATCTCTGAAAACCTCTTCTGTCAGAGCTACCACTTCTGTGCTGTGAACCGGGGTCAAGGACATTTTCCAGTCCAGTAGCTTAGTTCTGAAAGGTCTCAGTGCTGAGGACTTGCTAGAATAATCCTTCCTTCTAGGTTTTGATTAGGAACTTGCAACTCATACCTTTTAGTTTCTGAAACTCAGTTTGAAGCAGGGCATGCTTGTTTTGGAGAAGAGGCAATAGACTCGTTAATTTGGGCTTGTAATTATTCACAATTAGCACATTTTTCCTTTTTCTTTTTTTTCTTCTCCTACTTATTTAGTTATCAGATCCAATTACAAACCCAAATTACCAACCCTAATTTTTACTAACAGCTATTCAGACATGAATAACAATGAACCTGAAGCAGCAGAGGGGTGAGGGAAGCCTAGATAACCTAGCAGGGTAAAACCAATACTTGATAAATTCTTTATCTAATAGTCCATACAACATGCATTGGCAAATCTACAGTAGATTAAAGCCAGTGGAGTCTGAAGGAAGCTCTGACTGCAGACCACCTTAACAGAATGTATAAATCGCTGACAACTGCAACTCCCCTCTTCCAGCACCTCCTCCTCCTGCTTAATTCCCATTTATATAAAATACCCGGTCAGCTGCTTTCATGCAACCATCTGGTGAATCACGTTCTGTGATCAGTCACTCAAAGAACTGATCTAGATTAAATATAAACCTCATAAAATGGGGCAAGGGAAGGAATGGTTATTTTAAATCAGCTCAGTTCTGTGATCTAGATAGCCCTTAAAGGATCTTGATATAGAGAGCCATGTGGGATTCACAAATGCATGGCCAAGGGTGGGAAAGAGGTGACAAGATACTGGGTGCTTAGGGGAGGAGCCCAGATAAAATCAGAACAACTGTGCAAAGAAATGCTTTTGTAACCACAGCCTCCAGAGTGGGGAGACTCACAGACAAGAGGTGCTATGGCTCTCACTTCATAAAACATGGACCTGGCAGAAACAATTGATTTTTCTTTTATGCATTTACACCACTGGCCAAACAAAGTTAAAAGTCAATCCATTTAGGTTGATGAAGGGGTTTCTATGTCTCTAACTGGAATCCTTTCAGTAATGAAAAACTAATAGTTTATTTAAAAAAGGTTTGATTTCTAGAATTATTGTAAAGATTAACTGCTAAAAAATCTATAATTGTTACTTCCAAAAAAAATAAATGGAACCTCTGCAAAAGCTTTGACTCACAGCAGCACAGCTCTTGTCAAGTTATTTTCACTTTTTGCTTTTTGGATGGAGATTATTCACCCAAAACACCTTGAATTTCTGCATTCATTCATTCTCTACCTGCTCATCTGAAAAGGCTCCTCCCAGCTCAAGATATAATGAAGGGCTATGAATAATAGTCACCTGAAATAAGAAATAAAATATAAGGTATAAAACCCCAACAAATCACCACATCGCAACTGTATATGAAGGAGGAAAAACTGTATAAAAAGGCAGATGCATTAGATGAGGAAATGCTTATCCCTGATTAATCCAAGGGTAAGTTTGCCATTCCTGGGACACGACTAGAACAGTTAAAGCCTGTATCTTGTGTTTGCAGGCTTTACATTTTTTGTTTTTAGTGAAGACAGCTTGTCTTCTGCTGAGTTAGTTCACTTCTGTAGCCACTGCTTAAGATTATGTAGAGTCCAGAGAGACTATCAGTAGTCAAATCCAGATCTCTTGAGTCTCAATTCCATGTGTGAATACTGCAAGACTCTCCTTTACAAGTAACCTGGTTATTTTAATAGGCTTTTAAAAATGGAGAACAACAGCAGGAAAATTCAGGCAGAAATCATAAACCTTTTTGGTATGACAGCAGTAGCATTAGAATCATACAGCTTTACAAGGCAAAAATACTGTCCCATCATCAGGATGAATGTCTGAGACTTGAGCTTCATTTTGTCCTCTCAGGAACCACTTAGTAGTATCTTACCATAAAAAGAAGCCATGGACTCCTTCTAACATTTTTTTTCTCTATTTTTTTTTGTTTGTTTGTTTATTTTGGGTTAATATGTTCATGCCTCTCAATAAATTCTTGTCTATTGCATTTTTAATTCAAAGTTTTTCTTGGTGCTTGGTAATGTACGTGGTTTGCCATATCCACCAAAAGACAGAGCTGCTAAATAAAGAAATGCAGGCTTGGCTTCCTCCTGAAACTCTCCTTGTTCTCGTGTCATTCTTTGCCAAAGGTATTACCAGAGAATGGGAATCCATTGTGCTATCTTTTTTTTTTTCCTGACTGTTATATCAGAAGGTTTTTCCTAGGGTGTCTGTTTGATAATTTTAACATGCATTACCTCATTCAGGAGTCTTGGTCCCAATTCAGGATTTACAAGGGTTTTTCCTCTGATTCAAACCCAGCCTTGACAAAGCAAAGAAAGCAGAGTGGCACCGGTTTCCACTGAGAAACAAACTAAGGCACAGGAGAGATCTGCAGGGTTTTTTTTTTAGTGGACACAATGGTAAGAAGGGATTGGACACCAGGAGACCTCATTGTGTCCTGTCCTCCACCCTCCCCCCCCTTTCACCCTTCCACTCCCAACTCTAGCTCTTTAAGCCTTTCTCTTTCCAGTGAAATGAGGACAGGCTTTTCCAGGATGCAGCTAACGGAAGAGATGTGACCCTGCCAGTCAGTTAAGGATGCAAGTAAGAAGTTTTTGGCTGTGTCTGGCATGACTCCTGTTCAGTGGCGTTTGGCTCATGAAAAAAGAGCATCCATTTCAGCCTTCTCCCTACCCTACGCAATCTTATTTGAACAGCAACTCCAAGTTAATGAGAAAAAGGCTTATTGGACTTTGTTTCTTACATGTAACCCGTGTCCAGGAAATAATATTGAAGATTGTGAGATACTGAGGTGTTCTGTCAATATTTGCATTTTATAATTGTTTTTCCAAAGAACTGGGCAGGCGGGACTCCACTGATGGGGCTGTGGTCACCTACCCTGTGACCTGGGAGTAAAGGCAGAATAGTAATAAGGTTCATCTTGGTTTCCCCAGCAGGTCATTTACTCTCTCTCTGTTAATTGCTCTTTTATAAATAAAATCTCCAAATGAGTGACTGGAGGGAGCTGGCAGCCAGGCAGGAAGGTGGGGGAAGTTTGCACACCAGCACAGCAGGCTGGGAGCAAAAATGCTCTCTGAAAACATATGTCTGTTTGCAAATACAATAGACCTGCCCCTCAAAGCCAGAGGGCTCCAGCTTTATATCACTATAATCAACACTAGACTCCAGCCCATAATCCTTTGAAATTCAGCCTGAGCTCTGCAGTCTGCAGGAACTGAGGGACTGGAGTGAAAGAGCTGAAAAATCCTCGTTTCTACCGCAGATCCACTCCTGATGTTAATGGGGATCATGGAGATGTACTGTCTGATCTCTTTAATGGGACTAGTACAGCTCTGTCTTACCTTACAGGACAAAGATAAAAAGCATAGAGGAAAGCTGGAGGGCATAGAGAAAAGCTGGAGGACACAGAGAAATGTCTAGGAATTGTATTTCAGTAGAAAGCAATTCAGGTAGCATCTTAAAATGCTAGCACACAACTGTTGACCAGATTGTTAATCCATCAAAATATACATCAGATTCACTTAAAATGGATTCCTGACAATTTTCCTTTGCAATGGACTAGAAGCACACATATGTCCCACTGCTCAGCTGAGCAGTCCTTACTTACTGGAGTGGAAGCTGGAGACAGTTGGTGCCTGAATCCACATGTATCAGAGATGATTTTTTATTCTCTCAGGAGCTCTGCATGAGATGCAGCTGAGGTCACTTGGTCTGTTCATTCTGGAGAAGAGGAGGCTAAGGGGAAACCTCATTGCAGTTACAGCTTCCTCATGAAGGGAAAGGAGGAGTGTGGCAGGCATTGATCTCTTCTCTGTGGTGCCAAGTGGCAGGACCCAAGGGAATGGCCTTGGGTTGTGTCATGGAAGGTTTAGGTTGGGCATTAGAAAAAAGTTCTTCACCCAGAGTGTGGTTGGGCACTGGAACGGGCTCCCCAGGGAAGTGGTCACAGCACCAAACCTGCCAGAATTCAGTAAACATTTGGACAATACTCTTGAGCACCTGGTGTGACTCTTGGGATGATCCTGTGCAGTGTCAGGAGTTGGACTCAATGATCCTTGTGGGTCCATTCCAATTCAGCATATTCTGCGATTCTGTGCTGGTCAGTGTTAAGCAAGAACTTCATTTAGTCCATGTGGCAGAAACACTTTACATGGGTCAGAAATGGCCTGAGTGTGATGCTTAAGGAGAGCAACTTCTCTGTCTGTAGGTGCATTTTAATGAGATATATTATTCTGCTGTGCCATTGTATAGCCCCGCTTTTTGCAGCAGCACAAAGCATCTCAAGTAACAGTCTGGAAGGACCACAATAACTCAAGTGAAGTGTATTCCCCTTAGAAAGTGATTTCAGAGACACAGGTCTCAGAGGTGGGAAAAAAGGCTCAGATCTGTACATTGTAGCTAAAGAAACAGAAGTGCAGAGAGATGAGGTATGTTACTTCAGATCCAAAGTCTTTTAAGGTGCCAGCACTGCAAGAGATTCAAAAATTTTCACCTTGTGATATCCCCAGAATTACCAGACTGGGGTCACAGAAAATCCAGCAACAGGTGATGACATTAAGAGGTAGCCAAGGAAGATGACAAAAAAAGGAGCAAGATTTGGTCATCTTATAGACAGATTAATTCAACTTAAAACAAAGTCCTTCAAGCCTCAAGCAGTGAAGAAAGCTCTAACTGTTCTTCTGTTCAGCTGTCACACCATTTTATTAGCCCTGAACAAGTAACTTGTACCAGTTTGACAAACTTCTTTTTTTTTTTTTTCCCCTTCACTTGTGGAGATTTCCTCAGCCTCATGCATTAATCAGAAATGAGACTCCCTGGAGCGTTTTCATCAAGGTTTGATGGCCAAGAGTTGTGTCTGTGCTGAATTGAGGAGCATATATTGTCTGGGCACCATGGAGCATATGGCAATGGGTCCATCACCCTGACTGGCTGAATGGTTCAGGTGCAAGGACACTTGCATTTTACTCTCTTTTTTTTCTTTTTTCCTGAAACATTTTCTTACCAGAAAAACTAAATGCGCCAAAAAAAAGTCATTTCAGATGAAGGCTTGTTGGGGTTTGCTTATATTATGATCTCAAGTCCTCTCCTGCATCAGCTCTCTTGGGACCCTGTGTCAAGCTTCATGCCTGTGCCTCTATCTGTCTGTCCATCTATCCACTTTTAGATGCATCTAAAATTACTTTAAAATGTACATACTTAAAAACACTCGTTTATGAAGCAGGTCATAAAGCCATTGCAGCCAAGATAAGCAGCTGTGAATGCAAGTCACATCAAAACAGAGTTGATTTGATCCCCCAGGGACTTGTTCTGTGCATGTAAGCATGATCTCTAACAGAGGGAAGAGGCTTGAGGAGCCCTGAGTTCAAGTATTCACATTGCTCCATGGGAATAATTCCCACAACTGAAACTGACCCATATGGTGGATCATTAAATGCTGTGAAGAGCAGGTTTGAGGATGATGCAGGTTAAATACACCACCTGGATGCATGCATGATTAAAGGGCATCAGGGATTTGCTTGTAGAAACGGTGCTATACATATACAAAAAAAGGGCCAGGAGTAATTCAGCAGCTTATGGCATTGTTTGCTTTTGGGATGTGGATTCAAATCCATTCCTCCAAGTTACTTTTAAAATTCAGACATGGCTGGAAGTCACAAACACTTAAATCTGTTTGCATAGATTTGTAATTCTGGGGTGCTGTGCACTGTAAGCATTAAGGAAGTCAGGCCTGGCCACCTCCTGAAGCCACTCAGTGAAAGTGAAAGCCATGCACACCAGCTGTGCCACCCTCTCCAACAGCAAGGTTTAAATGATTCAGCATTGAAAGCCCATCTAAGCACTACTTTGCTCCCTGACTCATTATGCTGTGAACACTTTGCATTAAACACATGAATTTGCTGGCTAAAAAAAAAGACCACCAGTTTTTCTGTGTAATAATAAGGTGATCCTGAAAGCAGTTCTGCATTTGTCAAGGTGTGACTGTTTCTGTGCACAGAATCATTCTGAACACCATGTCCCACTTTGCTAGCAAAACATGGCAATTTCAGCCCCTAAACATCTCCTTCCAAAGTGCTTTAAAGTTGTTTGCCTGTCTAATTTATATAGGCACACTGATTTGATGGTGAGTGACATGGGTATGAAGAGATGTCACATTTTGCAACTACTCAGTTATTAAAACATCCCCCCCTCCATTTTGAAGTGTACTAGATGGGGGATGGAAGACAGAGGCTCTCCTGAATAACTTACACCCATACTAAGGAAAAGTCAGTTTTTAAAAAAGACTGGAGTCTTTTTGAAGCAAGACTGAACACTTATTACTACTATTATTTTTTTATTTCTTTTTTTGCAGTGAGATCTTAGATTCTGATGACAGCTTCTTCTGTCTACTTAGATCACTCATTTTTTCATTTATTTGTTTTGTTCTGAAAGAAAATTATGGATGACACTGCAGAAATCTTAGTAAGGGACCACAAAGCTGCACAATAAGGTTTCATCCCACCAGTTCAGCATCTCCATTATTAGAAATCAAAAGATCCCCTAGGAAGAATATTAGAGCAGGGCAAGCAAGCAGCAGTACTTCCTTGACACACTCTCTCAGGCTGCACTAAGCCACTGCTTCTGTAGTTCTGAATTCGGATGGATTTTCTTCCATGATGTTGTTCAATTCTATGGGAATCACTAATATTCACACTGCATTCCTCTTTCCACTTTTGTTCCAATGAAAAGATTGTGTACTTGCTTCTTTCCAGTTACACAGTCTTCAGATCCAATGCAGCTTTGTCTTTATATGTGTAGAGAGAAGCTAGCCAGTTTCACTGGGAAATAACAGAGAAGTTTGCTTTTCTCCACCCACGACAGTCTTCTAACACTATCCAGGCTGCCGCAGGGCACGTGAAACACACTGTCATCATCATAGTAGGAAAACAACAACTTGGCAGGCTGCAGCACGGCCCTCTCATTATATCAGGCATTTTGAGCTGAAACCTGGGGCTTAAGAGGAAGCTCAGCAAAGGCCTCAGCTGTGCATATGGCCACTTCAGTCGAGATGGTGCCCTCTGTAACCCACGTAGCCAGGAGGCAATCTGCATCAATTGCTGAAGATGGCCATCCTCTCTCCCTCCCGAGACTGTTTTGCCTTCAGGAGCTGAAAGACCTTTGCATCGAGGCCTCGTGTCATGAGAGCAGGGCCAGAAAAACTGTGATATCATGTGGATATAGAGACCCTGCTCAGGGCTTCAAGCACACAGTGCGCTCTGCCTTGGAGAGTAAGATCTGAGCTGCTTCCAGATGGTTTTTTGCAGCAGTGCGAGCTGAACACCTGGATCCAATGTGGGTTTTTTTTTAACAGAAGCAATATGGGGTTGGGTTTCATTGCGTTCCAGAGGAAGCTGTTTTCACACTTAAGCACTCCCTACAGAAAATCAGATTGATTGTTGACCAGGTTAGATATGGAATATACCCCAACAAAAGAACTATCAAGATCTTTTCATCAAACACAGTGAAATGTACATCTCAAAACCATATTTTGTAGCAGTTTATTGCAGGTTTTCCAGTCTGTCTTTTCCTCCTTTCTAACTTTTAAATTGAGAGCTAAATCAAATTGAAACATTATCATACTATTCTAGTAGCAGATATTTGTGTGTGTGTGTGTGGTGCTTGCATGATTCTTCTTTCTGGCACCTTGTCTCATAAGACTGAATGAGAGGAGTCCAGGAGAGCACACACTGGTGGATTGTACTCCTTCAAATAATTTTTCCAAAATCATTTAGTAATTGTCAAACATGAACCTGAGATTCTGTTCATCTCCCTGTTCAGCAGCAAACCACTTTATGGCAACAAAATACTTGTCTAATGTCCCCAGGCTTTGAATTTTTAGCTCTAAGATGAGGATCATGAAAGTCTCTTTGTGCCTTCATATGGCTTGTCAATTTAAACAGTATGCTGTTTGAGATAGGGATTTTCTTTTACTATGTGCATGCATAGGGACTGTACAGTGACACCTGTTTTCCTAAAACATAAATATTATAGCAAGGATTAACAGCTAATACCATTACATACAATTACATATTCCTTCCTAAAGGAAAAGCACTCCAGAGAGTTTCAAGAACCATGGTACAGCTAAATATGAGGCATTGCTTCTTTCTCAAGAAGATACTGAAAAAAATAGGACTTTTTTTCAAACTTCGATTTTTCACTGAGATCACAATTTTCTGGTACAATCTATTCTTGGAAACTGGCAATGGTTTAGACAGAGAGACCTCATAAAAGTGAATCTGAATCTACCCCTCATCTCTTTCTGTTCAGCTCTAGCCAAAGGTTCAGATGCATTCTCCTCCCCGAGATTCAGAAAGAACAAACCCAGGGGGAAACAAACAAACAAAACCAATGAACCAAACAAACAGAAAAACCCCAACAACACAAGGAAAGGACTATGAAGTGGGCATGTGGTGAAAATAGAATAAGAAAGGAAAGGAAAAAAGTGGAGGCCTGAAATATGGCTGCCCTGTGTTCTAGTGTTATACTAGAAAAATTAGGAATTGTATAGTAAAGGAGGTGAAGGTTTTGTTTACAGTAGCATACAGAAATTTAAGCTAATTAGCGATGTCTCATCATCCCAATAATTTTAGACAGTCGCTTCCAGCAATATATTTCAAAGGCTACAGATGGGACATGGAAAAGCAGGAGATTTTGCAGCTGTATGAGCAGAAAAGGCTACTTCCTAATTTCCTGTGAGTTGAGCTGAGACTGATACATTCTTCTCCATTCTCTCACAGGAGCTGAGGTAGTAAAATCTGGCAGCAAAACAGAGAGCCAGCTAGGGAATACAGTGAGCTGAGAAATGGAGTGAAACGTAGCCAAGACTGATAGAGTCTGGTTGAGCAAGTGAAAAATAAACCAGACAACAGATTAGACCATCTTACATCAGGTCTTGTTACCCAGCAAAACTTAAAATCATGACCTATGATGAAGGGTTACTTTAGAAGAAGTGAGGAGTTGTCTACCCAAAGGAGAGGGCAGATAATCCTTGTTGGTATAGCTGAAATTTAGGAGTGGTTAATACGTTTATTTTCCTTGTTAGAAATTTTTATTATTTTTTCTTTCTTTTAGAATTACTGTTTGTTTAATCATTCATATCATGTATTTGTGAGCAGACAAATTACCTAAGTATCAAATAGCTCAGCAAAACTTTCCCAGGCTGCTCAGGTTAGGCTAGTCCCAACCCCCTTCTCAAAGCAGGGTCAGCTAGAGCAGGTTACCCAGAGCTGAGCCCAGTCAGGTTCTGGACATCTCCATGAAGGGATTCTGTACAACCTCTTAGGGAAACCTGTTCCAGTGTTTGACTACCCTCACAGTGTCCTTGCAGAAGTTAAATGCATAAATATATTGCAGTAGAAGAATTGAAGACTGTCCAGCACTTGATTTTTCCGGTCAAAAATTACCTTCATTATCTTCAAATGTCCTCCATCACACCATGTAATGGTAGAGAAGATAATTTTCTTCCAAGTTCTTAATTCACATCTGATGCTTTGAATAGTTATACCTTCAGTCTGATCTCTGCTTATTGAGATCAGTGGTCTTTCAAGGAAAGGAGATAGATTGCTGCCAAGCCATGATATCCTCTGTCCACCCGTAAATGCTCGATCTACCCTGCGGCACAGTTCACATAAATGAAACTCTTGCTATTTAGAGTATCCATTATCCATCTTCTCTTTTTCTTTTTCACTTAACTCATTTAATAAATAATTCCCTAGTTAATTTCTTTCTTTTGGTTGGACTAATTATAAAGAATACGTAATCATAATTACAGAAAATTACTTCACTGTGTGTCTGTTGGATTCTTTCTTGAAAGTGCTACCCACAGTCACAGGATAAAAACAATTCTGACTGTATTTACAGGATGTATTGAGCCATATTAGTAAAAGTGCTCCATTAAGAAGCCAAGAGCTGGCTAGGCATGCAGTTCTTGCAGAGTAGATCCAAGAGCCTGGACTCCTCTTCCATATCACTCTTTGTGCTCAGTGATTTCCTTCCTTTCTCCAGGATCAGAAGAACCTATTTAGATTGTCTTGAAAATCAAAACTATGACATTTCGTTGATATTACGAATTGATAGCTAATTAACCAACACAAAATATATGCTTGCACCAACATATCTTCCACAAAGAAGGCACCCTTGACAAGAAGGTATCAATAGTGAATCTAAATGTTTCTTGTTAGTGTACTCCTCTAATAAACTATCATGCTATTAGTATTTCTATGTTTTTCTTTTCTGCCCAATTTTAATTTTTCTGGCATTGTTCTTAAGCTTAGAGGCATTAGTTTTAAAAGTTGGACTTCTGATCCACTGCTAAAAGGTAAGTTTAAGCACTAGCTTTCATTTTTAGCACAGTCTTTTCTGTTGGAACCGCCTACAAACTGTATTCTGCAGCTTCTTTTCAGGAGAACTGGGAATTCCTTATGGTGTGAGTTGTTTGCTTAATGAGAAGCATTGTTCTTGATATTGCTTCTAGTCCTAGAGATGTCTTGCTTCCAATAGCTTGGGTCTCTTTGCTGGGTCATTATATGTACAAGTTTAATGTTTTCAGCTTGAACCTATACATTCAAGACGACCTCCATCAGGGATCTAAGAAAGGCAGAACCACTGTTTGTAAAAAAGAAGGCAAAAACCTCTTCCTTAATAATGCCATCAGTGATTCTTAATCACCTCTGTTAACCCATCCTGACCGCTGGTATGTGTTGGCTTCCCTGGTGTTAAGAGTTACCTCAAAAGGAAGATACTTAGATTTCTATGAATCATTGCTAACCACTGATTTGAAAGGCTCAGCTTTAATTTCTCTCTGCTGCTGAAATGAGTTTTCTCACCCTGTCTTTAAGTGTTTATTCCACCATCTCTCTGAACAAAACATTTATCCTATTATCTCTCCTCCTGGAGATTAAGCATTTGCAGTTCTTCAGAATCACCAAGAAGGAGAGCTTTTGTTGGGCTTTTTGTTGTTGTTGTTGTTCATTTTTGTAAATGAAGATTTACTGCCTATCTATTACAATAGGTTGGTTCTTAAATCACTGTCACCAAGGACTGGAACTGTCATGTGACTGTCTGGGTGTAAGACACATATACATTACAGTCATCATTCATTGTTGGTTTAGACTTCATTTTTTCTGTTCCCTGATTGGGTGACAAACTCATTTCCAAATAAGAGAATAAGGAGTATGGAGGAAAGCCATTCAGGCAGAAACTCTTTTCTTTCTCTTGGCTAGGTAAGCGTACTGCCCAGTGTTTTCAGGAGAACTATGAAGAGTAACCAGGGTAAAACAGGAGATATAAATCTCGATTTACCTCAGAAAAACCTGCAACAGGGATAATATTGTTCCTGAGGTAATATTGAAACTATAGTTTGGCTCCAGCTTTTCTAGAACAAAACATCTTTGTCTCTCCTTTCACTCCCCTTCCTTGAATCCTGCCATGACAACAAAAGACAGAGACTGTGACCCAGACCCTATGTTGAATTTTAAAGGATTTTTTGCAAGGTCATCCCCTTATCTCATGGCCCAGGGATATTCTCCTTCTTTACCTTCTTTACATTTTCATTTGTGAAACTGGTAACCCTGAAAGTGTGATTATGTTCTTCACAGCACAGCACAGAGCACCAATTCCTCATGGGTTTTATCTACAAATGCCATAGCAGGGATAATGCTGATTTCACCCTGCAACTGCACATTCCCCAGATGAAGAAAGATAAGGAGACAAGACTTCTCTGAGATGCACTCACACAGACTCTCGTTGGCTTTCCAACTTTCTGTCACCTAGCAGTGCAATTTGCAAGTATATCTTCTCTTGATGAAGAGGAAATGGAGTCATCTCTGCCTCTGTGACAGCTAAGGCACTATTCCTCCCAGCAGTTTCTTAGATGGAAGGTGGTAGACATATCAGTTTCTGAGGTTTTTTAAGTGCATTGAGAGTCTTCAAGGAGACTAGAAGGTTTGAATTTCCCCTCTCTATGCATCATACCTCGAATTAAAATATGACAGAAAGCTTGCTCAAAAATGCAGTTCTTGGTTGGCCAAGACTAATCACTAACTTCTATGCCAACGTCAGCCCTGAAATCAACCTCTAACAGAAGAAATTAACTAACTTTGGCTTTTACAATCTCACATCCAAACTATCGCTAACATGCTATGTACAAGAAGTGCGTGATCCTTCCACCAATGTGGATCAGATTTCCACTTACTGTTTACAAAAGAATATTACTGTAAACTAGCAGAAAAACAACATGCCTAAGAATAAAGCATCCATGATGTAATGCAATAAAGAACTTCAAAAGAAAAGAAAACTGAAAGTTTTAACACACTTTTACTGAATGACTGTAAAAGTCATCAGGTGACTGGGCAGTCAAAAGGAGAAATCCATTCTATCCCTTACCTTTCCATAATAGAAGGTGAAAGTTGAACTTTAGGAATGAATAGCACTTAAAGTCTGTGGCTTTCCTCCCTGGCATGGAAAATGGAGCCTAAGGAGCTAAATGTCGAAAACAGTGATCTCATGAGGTAACCGGACAACCCAGGCCAGGACACTCTCTTTAGAGATGGAAAGGTATCTCAGAAAAGTCAGAGTGCCTTGTGCAACCTCATACAAATAGTCATTTCCGTACAAATTGCTGTACTGTGCTTAGTAGACAACTCACTCTAAGATGGAAGAGTAAGGTGAGAGAAAATGTCTGTTCATGAAATTGAGTGAAAGTGGTTCTGTCAGGTGAACTTTCATATTAAGTAATTAAACATTATTGTGTGAAAAAATGCACAATACCCATCTGCATACATCATCCTATTTTCAGAAGCAAAATAAGAGTCCAGTGTCCTGATCACATTGTGCTTACCATAAGGATTTAAAATGTTGCTTTATTTCTGGTCAGTTTTTTGTTCTTATTTTTTCACCTGCCAATACTACAAGTGATGTTGAAGGATGCTAGCTGACCATCTTTGTGTTTCAGTGCAAAGCTTCAAGAACCCCTCTAGCCACAATGTTGCCTCTCAAAACAGGAAAGATACGTTATTTCTACAACTTTATTTATGCTCTTTTCTACAACTAAGAGTTGAGGACATGTCATATGTACTTACACCTCTTCCTAAAAGCTCATGAGAAATGTGTCTTTAATAACCAAGATGACTTTTTGTATCTTCTTTTAACAAAACACTCTGAATGCGTGGAATGGTCTTGTCTGTGTTGGATAGCATTTCCTACACTGTGCCTGTACTGGACTGCAAAATAAGGAAATTCTTCAGGGCAAAAGATTGTTTTCTGGAAGCTACAAGGTATTATAGCTGTTAGACAACCATGAAAAGAAGAAAAATAATATGTATTTTCTTACAATTTCACTGGGAAAGCCCTCTGAAGCACAAGACAGAGTTTATGGAGATTGGAAAAATCTGAAACCAGAGCCCACTCTTGAAGACAGAGGTGTGGCATGGTCTGGTAGTGGCTGTGGTAACAGTAGCGAAGCAGTGAGAAGCACTTACCTCTAAGTCTTCAGAGAACTGGGGCTGGACAAAGTGTCTCTCCCCTCCTCCACCACAATAACCTACTTCCCAGGTGATGTGATCTCTATGGGGAGCCAAGAATGGAAAGGCCTTAATGAGCTTCTCCCTTTGGTGAAGACCCTTCAGCATTTCCTCTCAAGTAATTGAATAGTTTACTACTATAATGGCTCAATCCCTTGCTCCTTTCAAATCAAAAGGACTAGCATAACTCAGGAGAGCATTTGATCCAGGAGTGAACTCTAAGTTGCCCAGACCATAACTTATGGGCCAAGAAGAGGATGAGGAGGAGTTAGAGGACCCTGAGCTAGCTCCTGCAAGCTGCAGTGCTTCCCTAGTTTAACAGATATCAAAACAGAGGAAGATACCTTGGGCTCCCACATGGTGCTTGTCCTGAGGACATAAATGCTGATGGCTGAACACACTTAGTCACACAGTGAAGCAGACACTCTGCTTCCTTGCCACAGCCAGCCAACACATTTACACTCAGCACAGCCCCATGTAGAGCTGTGCGTGCCCTCAGATTGGGTTTATGCTGAAACAGAAGGCAGAAACACCGCAACACACCTAAAGCTTCCTGATTCCCAAAGGTAAAGACACTGCAGACCATCTCAATCACATTACTGAGGCAAGGTCCAGACCTCCCCAGCACCCCAAAGTTCAGACTGGGCTGAACAGACACTTTTGTCTGCTGCAAAAGCAGCATAGCAGCAGACATTTTGCAGAATAAACAAATCCTTCCTCCACTTCAGCAGCAGGACCACTAACCTTTCTATACTGTCTGTTTGCTCCTTCCACGAAGCAGGCAATGCCTTCTTCTTCATTCCTGACCTTTCCTCAATGTCTCTCTATTTGTTGCTTCTGTCCTTTTTAAAAAGCCTCTTATTGATGTTTTTAAACTGATGGGGGAACATAAACAAGTAATAAAGAAAGGTTAACAGTACTGAATCAATACTACAGAGAGAGGCATCAGGGAGATGGAATTGAGGAGGTTGACTGTGAAGGAAAGCAAAAGGCCATATTTAATCGCAGTGCTATTAGTAATTAAATTACATTTTGGTTTGTTGTTAATTTTTTTTAAAGAAGAGCTAATAAAAACACAAACTAGTATTAGAGTTTCAGAAAAAGAAAAAAAAAAAGATGAATAGAAGTTCTGACCAAGGGTTTTTTCATACCCTTGCCACAAACAAAATGATCTATTCCATATGATTGTGGTCTTTTTCTACTCCAAAGGAAAGGAAAGTGCACTTTATGTTAAACTGGAGAGTTCTGAAGACATGGGCTTAGATCTAATGCCAAGCACAGGAATGTGGAAATGTGTATAATGTGTATGCTCCTGGGAAATTTTCTGTTACCACAGAAGCACAGAATACTTGGGGTTGGGAGGGACCTCTGGAGATCATGTAGCCCAACCCCGCAGCTAGGGCAATTTCACCCAGAGCAGATTGTACAGAATTGCATCCAACAGCAGTTTGAATGTCTACAGGGAAGGAGATTCCATAGCCTCTCTGGCCAGCCTGTTCTTGTGTTCTGTCACCATCAAAGTAAAAAAGTTTTTCTNGCCACAAACAAAATGATCTATTCCATATGATTGTGGTCTTTTTCTACTCCAAAGGAAAGGAAAGTGCACTTTATGTTAAACTGGAGAGTTCTGAAGACATGGGCTTAGATCTAATGCCAAGCACAGGAATGTGGAAATGTGTATAATGTGTATGCTCCTGGGAAATTTTCTGTTACCACAGAAGCACAGAATACTTGGGGTTGGGAGGGACCTCTGGAGATCATGTAGCCCAACCCCGCAGCTAGGGCAATTTCNTTATTTCTACAACTTTATTTATGCTCTTTTCTACAACTAAGAGTTGAGGACATGTCATATGTACTTACACCTCTTCCTAAAAGCTCATGAGAAATGTGTCTTTAATAACCAAGATGACTTTTTGTATCTTCTTTTAACAAAACACTCTGAATGCGTGGAATGGTCTTGTCTGTGTTGGATAGCATTTCCTACACTGTGCCTGTACTGGACTGCAAAATAAGGAAATTCTTCAGGGCAAAAGATTGTTTTCTGGAAGCTACAAGGTATTATAGCTGTTAGACAACCATGAAAACAAGAAAAATAATAAGTATTTTCTTACAATTTCACTGGGAAAGCCCTCTGAAGCACAAGACAGAGTTTATGGAGATTGGAAAAATCTGAAACCAGAGCCCACTCTTGAAGACAGAGGTGTGGCATGGTCTGGTAGTGGCTGTGGTAACAGTAGCGAAGCAGTGAGAAGCACTTACCTCTAAGTCTTCAGAGAACTGGGGCTGGACAAAGTGTCTCTCCCCTCCTCCACCACAATAACCTACTTCCCAGGTGATGTGATCTCTATGGGGAGCCAAGAATGGAAAGGCCTTAATGAGCTTCTCCCTTTGGTGAAGACCCTTCAGCATTTCCTCTCAAGTAATTGAATAGTTTACTACTATAATGGCTCAATCCCTTGCTCCTTTCAAATCAAAAGGACTAGCATAACTCAGGAGAGCATTTGATCCAGGAGTGAACTCTAAGTTGCCCAGACCATAACTTATGGGCCAAGAAGAGGATGAGGAGGAGTTAGAGGACCCTGAGCTAGCTCCTGCAAGCTGCAGTGCTTCCCTAGTTTAACAGATATCAAAACAGAGGAAGATACCTTGGGCTCCCACATGGTGCTTGTCCTGAGGACATAAATGCTGATGGCTGAACACACTTAGTCACACAGTGAAGCAGACACTCTGCTTCCTTGCCACAGCCAGCCAACACATTTACACTCAGCACAGCCCCATGTAGAGCTGTGCGTGCCCTCAGATTGGGTTTATGCTGAAACAGAAGGCAGAAACACCGCAACACACCTAAAGCTTCCTGATTCCCAAAGGTAAAGACACTGCAGACCATCTCAATCACATTACTGAGGCAAGGTCCAGACCTCCCCAGCACCCCAAAGTTCAGACTGGGCTGAACAGACACTTTTGTCTGCTGCAAAAGCAGCATAGCAGCAGACATTTTGCAGAATAAACAAATCCTTCCTCCACTTCAGCAGCAGGACCACTAACCTTTCTATACTGTCTGTTTGCTCCTTCCACGAAGCAGGCAATGCCTTCTTCTTCATTCCTGACCTTTCCTCAATGTCTCTCTATTTGTTGCTTCTGTCCTTTTTAAAAAGCCTCTTATTGATGTTTTTAAACTGATGGGGGAACATAAACAAGTAATAAAGAAAGGTTAACAGTACTGAATCAATACTACAGAGAGAGGCATCAGGGAGATGGAATTGAGGAGGTTGACTGTGAAGGAAAGCAAAAGGCCATATTTAATCGCAGTGCTATTAGTAATTAAATTACATTTTGGTTTGTTGTTAATTTTTTTTAAAGAAGAGCTAATAAAAACACAAACTAGTATTAGAGTTTCAGAAAAAGAAAAAAAAAAAGATGAATAGAAGTTCTGACCAAGGGTTTTTTCATACCCTTGCCACAAACAAAATGATCTATTCCATATGATTGTGGTCTTTTTCTACTCCAAAGGAAAGGAAAGTGCACTTTATGTTAAACTGGAGAGTTCTGAAGACATGGGCTTAGATCTAATGCCAAGCACAGGAATGTGGAAATGTGTATAATGTGTATGCTCCTGGGAAATTTTCTGTTACCACAGAAGCACAGAATACTTGGGGTTGGGAGGCACCTCTGGAGATCATGTAGCCCAACCCCGCAGCTAGGGCAATTTCACCCAGAGCAGATTGTACAGAATTGCATCCAACAGCAGTTTGAATGTCTACAGGGAAGGAGATTCCATAGCCTCTCTGGCCAGCCTGTTCTTGTGTTCTGTCACCATCAAAGTAAAAAAGTTTTTCTTCACATTCAGATGAAACTTCCTGTGTTCCAGTTTCTGCCTGTTGCCCATTATCATGTCACTGGGCACCACTGAAAAGTCTGTAGTCGTGGTAGTCTGTTTCCACATCTGGAAAATACTGTGAGCAGAAAGGGTAGATCCCACTTCTGGACCAGATAACTCCCTTTCAGGTGTTATAGCACATCACTGTGTTTTGCCTAATGATACCAGTGCCTAGTTTGGGTCCCAATTCTCTGTGCGTTGCATTTACACAACTTTCTTTAACTGGTTTCCTTTATTGACAGATTGTGGTCATTTTATTATTATTTTTCCATCAAACATGTTTCCAGTCACTTCTCCACGTTATTATTTAAAGACTTTAAATATGTATAAACACTGAATTTTGCAGACATGCCTCTCTCGTCTATACCTGCAGCGTTACAACCCTGTTCAGAAGCTTACTGTGTGTGCAAACAGGCACACCATACTCTGAACAGGAAGGAGTAAACAGTGGGATATATCCTCAAGCCTTCTTGTTTCATCATGTATTATATCCTAGACTTTAATCTTCTAGGCACAGGATGGTGATTATTTTTTTTATTTCTCAGGTTTTCTGGAGAATGATGGTTTTTGAGGAAGGCTTCTTGAGATGCAAGAAGCCAAGGTACACGTTCATAAAAGTAGTTGCTTGGCTGTGTTGTGTTGCAATTTAAGTTTACAAGCCAAATGCCCTTATGATAGGTTTGCTGGCCATGTCTATTTGTAGAAACCTGAAGGAAAAAAATGTATCTATTCCATACAGTGTCTCACTTGGTAAGTGAGAGGCTCTTCACATACCATGCCAAATTGCCACTTTTTTGTTGGAACTGGTATTTCCACCAAAGTCTTGAGAAACATTGGCTGTGGTTGTGATCCAGACAAGATATGAAATCCACAACCGACTCATTCTTTCTTGCCTTGCATTTCAGGGCTAAAGGGGTGGCACACCCATATGACTAGGTGAGCTGGTAGTGGTAAGAATGCCACATCTAGCCATGACCCTTCAGAGCATCTCTCTATGCAAGACACCAGTTGGAAAACACAAGCTTATCATTTGCTTGGGAGCCTGGTTGTTGTTGTTGTGCGGGGCTCAACATTTTCTTATTTTCTCCTTGCTGACAATCTGGTGCAGTGGTCTTCTCAGAAAGGCTGTTAAAGGCTCAGATGGTAATGAGTAGGTCTCTTTCACTATGGCAGGAAAAGCTGCATAATGGGAGCAAGAAAAAGAATTAGTTAGAATAAATAAGGGAAGGATATTGAGGATGGGAGGGTGAGGAGTGACTGTGTTTGTCAAAACTGGCATCGTGGCCATCCAGAAGCAGCTTTGAATGAGAGGTTGCCAAGTTTAGTTTGTGTGCTGCCTGTGGTCTCCAGATTTCAGATGAAAGGCGACAAACGTGAAAAGAATGAGAGATGCATAAGGCCTGTTAAGCTCTATAATACGAAAATGCTACTTGCTTGCCCTGCACCAGCTGCCATTCAGTCACCTTTTCCCCTTGTCTTCCCCAGTTCTCCCTCCTTCCATAGGAATTGATGAAATTGTTTCTCTGTTCAGTAGCATAATCATCCTCCATGTGCAAGACCAGATCATTTAATTCATTTCCTTCCCTTGAATTTGGGTAAGCATGGCAGCTGGCTGCAGCAACAAGTCTGTCACACAGGCCTTTTTAATATTCCTGCTATCTTCCCAGCTTGTACATGTAATTAACTGAGGGAAGGAGGGAGTGAGGCAGGCAGGAGAGCTACAAACACAAGACTTGTAACAGAGCAACCTGGAGTGCTGTCTTATTTGCATTTGTTTTTCCTTTCCCTCAATTTTTTTCCCTCCACCAAAAATCATTTGTGGCAAGGCACCAACTGCTGTACTGTGCATTGTTCCAATAGTCTACAGGAGAGGTGGATTGGCAATGATGCGCTCACAGATTCAGCTGGCAATGACTAATATGCTAAATAATCCAACAAAATGCATCTGATCTAAGAATAATGCCCCATATTTGACAGAAATATTTTAAGGAAGACTAGCAAGGATTCCTAGACCTGCTTCTGTTACTAAAACAAGGAGTGCTGGCCACAGGTTTCAGCTTGGGTAGTCCCAATGGGACAAACCTCCCTACAAGGAGGCTTCTGCAGAACAGGAACAGGTCACTAGGGGTGTGGGATCTCTGCCCTCAGCAAATTTCTACTCAGCTACACAAAGCCACATCTGACCTGCCCTAGCATTGCTGAAACTCCTGCTTTGAGTGGGAAGCTGACCAAAGGCCTCCACAGGTCTCTTCCAATCAGCATTTCTGCTGGATTATTTTGATGGAAAATTCTGTCCCAGGAAGTACTGGAAATGCCTCTGACTTGAATTTTTCTGATCATGGCTGCAAAGAGAGTCTACTAAAATGTGCCAAGCTGAAAAACTCTTAAAACAAGTGGAGACTTCGCAGTGTCCATCACTTAGCAGAGAAAGAAAAGATGCTTTCCTGGTGCAGACACTGTAACCTTGAAAGTCAGGAGGAGTACATAGAGATCCAGGCTTGACACATGTGGGGTTTTATCAAGTCCCAGTTCTGGGATTTTCACAAGCAACAAGATTAAGCCTTTTTGAAAGTACTGACCGCTTGCTTTTTTTAATAGTAACTTGGTGCTATTATAGAGCACACTGGCCCACAGAACTGGTACAGCCTCCCAGCTAGTGACAAACCTCCTACCTCCCCTCTCAGGTCCACTTCAATTTAGCAGGAAAACACCTAGTTTTCACTATTAATAAAAATATAAATAAAGATTAGATCTTGATTTCCCCGGTTAGAATTAAAAAACAGAGGCTGTCAAGCCTCCAGTCCTAAAATATGAGAGAATTTTCACATCCAGTCAAAGGTATGTCTCCCCTTCAGATCTGGGAGAACACCGTAAAATGGACTTGCAGAATGTGCAGCTACAGCTCTGTCTATACCAGCTGATGAAGTTAGGGCTTGAGAGAGCTAAAGGATAACATGTGTTTGCACCACCAGGACATTCAAGGATCAATGTGCCCCTGCTGCTCTAAGGGAGCTAATAACTAATAGTGTCACAAGCTGCATGTGGTATCAGTCTTCTAAAAACAACCTCAGAGCCAACTTCCACTCTAGGTTATTACCCACAGCTTGATCTGATACTGGCTGGCAGGCTCAGACTGAGGATGGCCCCAGAACAGTTTGTCTCAGCAAGACCCAAGAAAAGTGAAAAGCTGCATTTTTTTTTTTTAACAATCATTCACTTTTACACAATGTCTTTCTGAGTTCTCCACTGAAAAGAGAGCTTGCTTTGCTTTCTACCATGGAAAAATCAATGCTCCAGACATGCACAGATCACATACAAAAAAAAAAAGACACTGCTGTGGTGGATGCTTCTTTATGGCAGAGACACTCAGATCCTCCATTGCCTTTGAACAGAAGTAGCTCTCTCTGCAGAATTTGTGCTGGGGAAAGGCAGAGGAGGACAGACTAATGTTTGATTTGCGTCAAAAAAAAAAATTCCCTTTCCAAATTTGGCAGCATCCTTTCCAAACTCTTGCCTCTGACACAGGGCAGATTTATGCAATTCCTTTAAATATTTACCTCCATAACCATGCCACATAGATGCATTATTACTTTTTAACCAACATTAAAATTTAAAACCAGAATAAAAGCCTTGCCTCATACAAGAAGAACTTGTCCTTCAGACAAACAGGAAATGCACCACATCATGTGTCTATGAACATAAAGATACTCTTAAAAGTCCATTCTTTTTCACAAAAAAACAAAAAAGTAACAAACCTCATCAGACTCAATCCCAAGCTAGTAATAGTTGGAAACAGGTAGAGCACTAGGAAGGAAGTATCCCACAGACTTGCCATGTTCCTTCTTTTCTGTAAGCCTTTGCATACAGCCACTGCTGGAAAGGAGGGCCTGGGCTGGGTGGGCCCTATTTTGATCCTGGGTGACTTTTCCTGCCTTTCAAGGACACACACACTTCCCAAGATGAGAAACAGTGGACAGTTCATATGCCTTCTTCCCAAACAATCCATATGACAGGCACATTCCCCAGCCACATTCTTGACTCTTGAAAGATTTGTCATCCGTGTGAGACCTGGCTCCCCACACCCTGTGGTAGAAGAGGAAGGGAAGACAAAAGAACTCAAAAATTGCTGAAGACACCATCTCTCATCAAAGACATGTGCTCCTTTTTTCAATAGTAACTTTTAAACAGACTTGATCCATCATTTCTAAACTGAATTTCTTAGGGAGGGAGGTATACATTTTTCTTCAGACTGATAGTGTTTGCAGATTTCAGCATAAATTGTTCAGCAGGGTTTCACCGCATTTGAAACTGTGCTTTTTTCTGCCATTGTTGAACAAAGTATTCCTTGGAGAAATGTCACCCAACTTTAATAGAGATCATAAGTCACAGGAGAGACCTATGCAGTAATTTCCATGGGGATTAATACAGCCTGGAATGGTTGCCTGCTCTTGACGTAACATTGCCAAATATCTTTTCAGTGCTTTATAAATGGCAAGACATATAGTTACTTATCAAAGCAAGGAAAGTGTTTCACCAGTGGATTCTATTCATGGAGAATCAAAAGGAAGAGAAATCAGGTGAGCCTTTATTTAGCAATATGGATTAAGCATCTATGTCTTGGCAATATCACTGACTGGAGCAAAGGGAGCAGCTGACAATTAGGATGCTCACTTTCTACACGTCAGTGGCCTAGGGCCAGCTTGATTGCCTTCTTCAGTTCACACCATCAAAGTGTTTTGCTCTTCACATTAAAATTTGAAGCCTACGTTTTCCCTAGCATTAAAAAACCAAAACCCAAGGAGGTGCACTCAGGTCCCCAGAGACAATGTAATTCTACTCTAGCTTAGGGTTTACTAATGCATTGAGGTCATTAATATTTCATGGTGGTTCCATTTCTGCATGTGCACAAAGCCTTTACTCCACCGTGGCTTTAATTAAGTTCTCCTGTTTCCCAGGAGGCCTCTGGAAGCAGGGATGGTTTCCTCTAATGAAACAGTGCTGGCTCTTTGTTTTGAAGTTGTTTACATAGTTAATAGCCCCTTAAGGGGAAACAGCAAAATAGAAGTACGTATGTAGAGAGTTGCTACACAGATAAAGTACAAAAGTCACTTGGGGAAATAAATCATTGAGTTGTGAAGGTTTTCAGGGTATGGCTTTTTTGGGTTTGATTTTTTTTCCCCAGCTAAAAGTTCATCTCTACAGAGATGAGCAAAGATTTTCCCAGTGGGATGGGGAAAGTGAGAGAAGAGACCAAGAGGGAGAACGTCCATCCTACAGGCCATTTGTTCCTTTTTATCAGAGAAACTAGACCCTATCTCTTTGCTCCAAGTTATTGGCTCAACATAATTTAGGACAATAATCCTGATTTGGATAGTCTGGGGGAGCACAAATTCTAGTGTTTACGGTCAGAACGCCCCTCCCTATCTCTTCTGTTTCTGGATGAAAACTTCAGCACCTCAGCAGCACTCTGGTTGTTAAGCCCTGTTATGTCAAGTACAGGTATTAGTAAATTAAATTGAAAGATAAGCTTCTGGCAGTGACAGAGAATGATGGTCCTGGCTTTTGTCCCCTTTGCCCACCTTTTATCTGCATCTAACTCACCAAGCCTATTTCCATGACAAAATTCAGGAGTTCATATAGCGGAGGGAGGTGTGTAACATTGTGTAACTGTGGTTTCTGATAGTTACCATGGTGGTTGTTAAACTGAGAGAATAAATGAGAGGCCTATTACTTCTGAGACTGAAGCTCGATAAAAGCAAACCAAAACAACACCACACACAGGCAAAAACCCCAAAGAGGCATTCAAAGTGCCATTTGTATAACTCACCTGACACAGCCCTGGTATTATAATTGCACAATGAAAAATGCTTGCAGCAAAACGATCCAAATTGCCAGTGTCACCAAGCTGATAGTAAAATGTCTAGGAAACAGCAGGCTCCCGATGAACAGCTGAATGTTTGCATTTTTAAAAGAGAAGTAGTAAAGGGGAAGAGGACTGGGACCAACCTGTGTATGCAGAGAACAGCATCTTGTCACAGAAAAAGAGGAAGTGGTCAAGCAGAAATGAAGGCAGTGGGACACATTGCCTCAAAATTAGAGAAGAGGTGGGTTGTTTTGCAAGATAGCTGAGCTCTCATTTACCAGGTAATATTTTAATCAGTCCTGTGTAGAGTGTCCCTGGTGCTACATGGGTTCATTTGAAAGTCCCAGCTGATGTGGCACAGATTTTCTGAATACCTCAGACAACTGGAGGCCAAAAGAGGTCTTTTATAGGAAGCCCAGAGGTCCCCTGCAGGGAATTTCAAGTAGATTTTAAAAGTAACAAATTCTCATCTTTATTCAAAATACAAATTTTGAATTTTTTTTGGCAATCCAGGGGGAAAAAGTAAAGCAAGAATAGAAAGACAAGATGCTCCTTACTCCAGCCAACAGGGCCAGTGGAGGGTAGGGGTTCCTGATAAGCACTTTATGTGCCATAGCATATGAGTCCAATCAGTCATTGAAAATGAGGCTCTGGTTTCTGATTTGGAGTTTTCTTTTCTGCTTGTCATGCAACTGGATTGTGCAGGCAGTTTCAAATGGTATGTACACCTTGCTTGGCTCAGCTGGGAATGAACTGGAATAACTGCAGAGCTTCTGGACTCAGCCAGTTCTTCCCAGACAATTGGCTGAGCGGGTGGATGAGGCACAGGCTGATGAGTTGTGCTGTTGTAAATCATTTTGCTTGTTGGTTTTGCCCCAAACTAGCAGGAAAGGGTAATTCTACCTGACACAGAGAGGTCAGGATGGCATTTTCTAAGCTTTGGCATCATTTTCTGTCTGTTTGACACCGAATCATTCGAAAAAAATGGTGAATGGTTTCTATTTCGTGATTCTCAGCCCAAGGTGATACATCATGCCATATGTCTGGCCCACTCTCTCTTAGCCAAACTTTCTAGTGCTTTGATCCCAGCAATATGATGCTATTTTGTCTTCTAAGGAGTCTTCAATGCGTTTAGGTAAATAAGTGCCTGTCACTTCAGTTTTACAACCAGTGCCACTGTTGTAACAGGCTGATCCACAGCAGAACCCTGCAATTCAAAGCACAGATGAACATTGCCCACTGCTGTATTGATTTTCATTGCCATGGGGTTTCCAAAACTGCTCTCATCTGTAGAGAATATGAGCCTGTCCTAAACAAACCAGGGGTGCCAGCTCCCCATTTAAGATGTTCTTGAGTACACAGAGATGGGTCTTGACCTTCCTCATGCCAACACTGGATCTCTGTCATCTGTCTGTGTCAGGGCCAGGGTTGGTATAAATCAGCACAGGTCTGCTGGGAGTCATTGTGATTCACTGGTGTTTATATGCAGCATTGCACAGTAAAACTTTGCACTTCCACTTTTTCTGTATGGCCTATGCAATTCCCATTGGATCATCATTAATCATTTTCAGCTGTTCATAGTACAACTAAAGCTGGCTTAACCAAAAGGCCATCAGAGTGCATGAACACAACTTTATGGAGCCTATGAATTCACCAGTAACACTAGATAAAAGCCCATGAAGCAGTCACCTTCCTGTAGCACTTCCATCGCAAATAGGAAGGGAAGGGAAAATATGAATGTAAATAATACTTTTTCTTTATACCTACTTATCTCTCATCTGTAAATTTTCCCCAGTTCTAAACAGCACACCCCTAAATGAACTCGGGAATTTTTGTAGGGTTTTTTGGAAAATGTTTTTTCTGTCAGAAAACAACTATCGCGGATTGTGCTTGTTGAATGGCAGGGAGTATTGTGCACAGGTACTATCTAATTAGCACTAATTGAACAATAGGAAGGATTGCTACATTTTCATCAGAAACCAAGACTTTACTGCAGAAAACTTTTAATTATGGGGAAAGCTCTTAAGTCAGAGCTCACAGGTTACACCTGCACACTGAGTAACTAAAGAGCCCAGTCTGTTCTGTCAAGTAATGATCCATATTTTTTTCTCTACTTGGGGAAGGAAAAAAAATATCAACTTTTAAAGTGTGCAATGAGCATTTACTGAAGGGAAAAGGAGAACTAAGTCTTCCATTCACACACCAGATGTTCCCATTAAGAAAACTCAGCTCATGTGGAAAGAGAGAACTCTGGAGTTCAGGAGTGAGAAACACACAAAAAAGTTAACTAATAAAATAAGGGCAGCTGCTGAAGAGATTGTTCCCAGTTTTGGCTTGGCACTGCAAGAGGTCAGAGCCAGGGCTGGCACAAATCAGTGCAGTTTCCTGGAAGTCAGTGTGAACGACTGGTGTCAGAGCAGTGTGCTCATTTACACGACTCTCCCAGTCCAGCAGCTTCAGGAGCTGATGGGCTGTGACCTTCTTCTTTAATACCTGTAATACCTCAGGGACCTGCTAATACCAGCACATTTTCTGGTAGCAGAAATGACACAAGTTAGATTTTTCAGTATTATCTCATGTGCACTTTAACCTCCTTAGGCTTTTGCACAGGTCTTGGAAATTAAGAGGTTTAAGAGCTCAAAACAAAGCAGACACCTCTCCAAATTCCTCACAGTCTTTGTCCTGTGGTTCAAAATAACACTCACTAGCCTAGGCATAGTGTATATGCGTACTGATACTGAGGGCATAGCTGGGACATCTGGATTAGCTTAAGCCTCATTAAATTTTGGGCACAGGCCTAACACTCCTTCACTTCATTTGGAGCAGCAGCCTGGCTCAAAAGAGTTTGCTCCTATGCTATTTGCCTTCAATAATTGGTCATCTGCCTGGTTCAGCCCTGCTGCTCAACCAGCACAGGAGCAAACCATGCTGCCTCAGCTACCTTTTGCCCAGCATCACTTCAGAATTTAGGAAGAAGGAAGGGTATTAAAATCACAGAAATGTGACTTCTCATTGGGTCTCTCAAAATCTCTTTTGTCAAATAGGTAAATCAATTGCTACATGGGCAGAGTTTCAAGCCCAACCTTCTTTTCTGAACTTTACAGCAGCAAGAAGGGATGAAGTTTGGAGGTATTATGGTTGGGGTTAGGCAACCTGAAAAACAGCCTTTGATAATTTTCCAAGGACTAAAAAGAGGTGTATAAAGGCCCTTTGTGTTCTCTTAAAATATATTTCTCACCATCACTATACTAACTTAGATCCATTTAATCTAAAATGACAACAACCATGTCACTATTTTTTTTCTGGGCCAGTTTATCATTTTATTTCCTGAACTTCAGTGGAGATTTTAACTATGGTTCTCCTCTCCCAAGCTCCCCTCAGTTCAAGTTGTCACACATGCTCTTGGCAAGTCAGAGCACAGCCCTGCTCAAATTGCAGTGGTCCATTTTCCCATCAAAGGCGTGTTGCTGCAAAATGACATACGGCTCAGTGCAGATCATCTAACACTCCTTGTTGAGGAGCAGAACAAGGATTGGTGGGTGCCCAACCACCTGCACAGACAGAAAAATGCACCTGTGTGTCATTACGGGAACAGCTGGCTGAGAAGGGCTCTGTGTGATTGTGTACAGTGTACCAGTTCTGCAGTGAAATGCCCGATGCTAGTCCTAGGTCTGAAATGCTAGTGAAACAAATAGCTGTACAACAGCATTTGATATCCTTAGATCATATTATTACTTTGCTGCTGTTGCAGGTAGCCCTGCATCCAGAAATGCATAATAAATTTTGTTAAAAAGTTATCTCAATTTAAATAGTTTGAGTCTGTGTCATGAAACGAGACTCACACTTCATTGCCTAAAAAGTGTAAGGCAATTTTTAGTCACCAAGTTCCATCCTGCTGAAGGTCACAACAGCTTTTTTGCAGACTTTTTCGGAGACTTTTTTCTGTGGGATGTTTGCAGCATCACTACCAATTGCCTCACCTCTTGCACCCCCCTCAGCACCTGTGACACAGGTATGAGAGAGGGTCTCAGGACTTGTCTCCTGTCTGTCATACTTTTGAGACCCCTTCATGTGAACTGGTTCTTTTAATGCATTTTAAAAAGATTGGGAAAAAATTAAGCCTTGGTTTGTCTAATGTCAAACGGGCCAAGACCCATGTAATCAAGACCCACTAGGAAACTCAGGACACTGGCATATCCCTTCTCAGTGAGTTTGGGGATGATGCTGCCAAGTTTGTGCCCTGGTACAGTGACACCAGGGACAGCCCTTCCTCCCTTGCAATGGTAAGTAAAGGGGTGACAGCTGAGACTGCCAAGAGCAAGGTTGTGCCACATCCTGCATGCTGTCAACTCAGTCTGCCTGCCACAGGGCTGCCCTGCTCTCATTGCTGACTACTGGTCCCTGTGCAGGACCTAAAAATCACTCTATTTTCCATCACACAAATGGCTGGGAAGTAGAGCTTCCCTACATCTTTGCCTCAAGACAGCATCCTGCAGAGAACATGCCTTGCCTGTGCACATTAAAAACATCAGCTTTTCTTTAAACTACCGTTCTTTGCACTCCAAGTGTTACTGTGGCAGCAAAGATCTTCCTGGCAAATGCACAATCAAATCAGGCAGGGTGGGCAGTCAGTCACCCCACACTGAGTGATGCAACACACTGCTCCACCTGGCTCATTCTGTACTGGGGCACCCGAAGAACAGGCAACACTCAGAAAGCTGTGAGCTGAATATGAACCAAGAGAGGTACAAACCAAGAGTGACTCTCCCTCTGAACAGGCACTAAGATCCAGAGCCATAAAATGTCACTTGCTCCCCTGGTACTCATGGGGCAACACAATACTCAGGGAAGATTTTATGGATCACATCTCAGCTCCTTCTTATCTCTTGTTCGAGTTGTCGACAGTGGTAAAGGAGAAGGTATTGCTTTAAAAAAATCTGCTAGAGCTTTTCCTGTCAAGTAGGTCTCTTAAACCCCATGGGTAATGTTCTCAAATGACAAAGCTGCTCTCCTTTTTGGCAACGGTCTTTTATCAAGCGATACAGCAGCACATTTTCAATCATCTCCGTATCACAATGAAGAGACAAACCCTGTTAGCGTTGTTCTCCGAAAATCATAAAATGCAGTGGCTCAGTACACCTAGGGACTAGGCTGGGCTTTGAGCTTCCATGAATCTCAGCAGCAGCGGGAGAAGTGTAATTCAATCTTTTTAACTTGGTGATATATATTCATGTCAGTGGCTTTAAGATAAGGAAAAGACTTTAGTTGAAGAATGAAACTTTTGATGAATAACTGAGAGTACGATGAATAATGTACAAATATTTCTTTCCTCTCAGTCAAAATTATTCCAGATCCTTTTTCATTTTAATCCCTGTTGTACTCTTCATTTAAAAAAAAAACAGAAAGGGAAAAACTCCCTATATTTTTAAAGGACATTGAAGTTCTAAAACCAGAGCTTCTAAAAGAAGCCTTCCTGATTCCAATGAAAGATATTTTTATGGTTTCTTTCTAACTGCTAGAAAACAGAAGATTGTTTGGATACTGGCAGTAATAAGAGTACTAATGATGGGTTACCATGCAAGAACTCAGCCTACCTGTTTGTGCTCTGCAGAAAATGTGCGGTTGATCAGAGAAAAATGCCTCCCTTTACCTGGGAGGTATTTCTCATCAAATAAAAACTGTAACTGTTATAAATATTTACTTCCCTTGTAATTTCATTCTTAATTCTGTCCTTGCTAAAAAGTGATGAGACCAGCATGTGTTAATGGTAGCAATTTCTAAAGAGAGGCAACAAAAACAACAAACATAAACATCATTCATTTATTTTCTGGATGGGAAGGGAGAAGCAAGATAAAGTGAGCATTAGTTGAGAGTCCTGCCCATTCCTTCATGTGTTGCATCAGTCTGGCCTGAGAAAAATGTTGTCAGCAAAAGGGAGTCACTGAGCTGCAGGCAGACACAGCAGGTGATGCTTTTTAACCCTCAGAGGGAGGCAGGTCACATTGCCTGGACCTTTTTGAACTCAAATTTTGTGACAGTCAAGTAAAGCTGCAAAGGATGGCCACCCTCTATGCTGATTTCTCCTCTTCCATACCTTTGAACTAATGTGGGTGAATTTCACCTCCCCAGTAAACTGGCTGCATAGGTAGCAATTTCTGAGAAGGGATATGATGCCATTTGAAAAGTAAGGAAGGCAGAGAAATAAGTGGTGGTGCAGAAGATGAAAAGAAGCAGTTAACCAGAAAAGCAAACCATTACACAGCCATTGAAAAGTATCTGATTATAAAAAAAAGACTAATGCAGTAGGTTATGTTAGTTCCATGACACTAACAGCAGGAACAGAAGACCCCTTTGCTGTAGTTGGGAAAACAAAGTCCGGAGCATTGCCTGGTGCACAATGGGTAGCAAATGTTACCAGGTCCACACAGTGAAAAAACATTTAATTGTAGATCTCAGAGGGATGACCATATTGTCCGTGCTTGACCCAAATCCCACTGCACAGAGCAAATTCAAAACTGACCTTCAGAAGTTTCTGGAGCAAATCCATTCATGCCATGTGCAAGTTTCCATCCCCTCTGATTTATGGAAGGCAGGCGTGTTGTGAAACATCTTGTATGAAATTGCTGGAATGAAAAATCAGGAAACAAAATGGTTTGCTGGAGCCAATGAGGGTACAAAAAAGCCCTTACTGAATGGAGTTTTTCCTCTCTAAATGATCTCTTGTTTGAAGTTCGTCCCTGGAGGAGCAAAAGCCTGTCAACAAAGTATTTTTCTGAAATGATGATGAGGGCAACACATTCCAAAATGCCACACATGGGAATAAAACCCTTTAGTTCCAAGTACGCTGAGGATGAAGTGGGTCACTGTATGCTTTGATTCACTGACACGTGTCTGCTGTAATCACGAGTGCAGTAAATGCAGATATACCGGTCCAGTTGCAGGATCTTGGCAGCAGCTGCTTCTTGCCATGCAGTAGAAAGGTTTGCCCACTGAATTGCTTGAAACCTAACAGGGAAGGATTATTTTCAAGGTCATATTCACACCTATTGAATATTAAGCAGCTGTGGTGGCCTTGCTGTTCTGCAGATATGTTGGCAGGTCCCTCAGCCATCTATTCATCCACACCCACTTCAAATAAACATAAAAAGGCTTTTTCTATAACAGAAGGAGTGATACTGCTGTTATCCAAGCCAAGGAAGTAACAGAAGTATGGAAATCATGATGCCAGTCATCCTGGTCAATGGGAAGCAGAGAAGGTTCTCTTCTAAACAGTATCTTAAATTATGACCCTCTTCTCTGGAGAAATTTTGAGAAACGTCCTTAGGGCTGGACTCTACTTCAGACAACATTTCTACTGTTTAAGGAGGACAGGAAAAGGAACAACCAGAATTTCTGAAATCACATTTTATGCAGGTCTTTCCAATGCCAAACGAGCTCCATACACACAAAGGCTCTCCCCACTTCCCAAGAATGTTGTGCTGAGAATCCAGGTCATTTTCTTCCAAAACTAGGCTCAAGTGTGACTTACAGTGCAGAGACAGGCATTCAGTTTGCTCCCCAGACTTTTCAGTGGTGCTTTGATCAAATTTTTTTAGGCTGCATTAAGGTCTAGGTTGCTGATTTATTTTCATGAATTCATTTTCTTTTTCCTTGTCACGGCTTTCATAGATTTATGAGGTTAAAGAGCATGAAGCCAATTAAATAATCTGACTGGTTGAACATCTGTTGAAACATAATAATAACTTCTGAAGCTAATGTTCCTGATGAGCTATTAATTCTGATTTAAAAATTAGTGGCACAGTTTTACCATCAAAGAAAATCAACAAAACAAAACCCTAGCACCCTTCTGGGCTCAGAAGAAACCTTCAGCCTCCCTTTGAAGCCTGTTTCACCCACTTACACTTTTCAACACCTTCCAGTCCACTGACCCAAGTGTCCCTTTTGGTCTTCCTCACAGTCAGAGTTCCTAATGTAAGCCAGCTGGTTTGTGGGGGAGGTCCAGTCCAGTTTGAAGTCTGTTGGTGTGCAGCAGCTATGAACAGAAATTCAGATTCAAACATGACAGATTCATGCAGAGATCCACCTTAGACCAAAACAGAAATTAATGCATGACCTTAGGTTAGAAATTTAACTCCAAATAGCCATTTAAGTGAGGAACTAAGCCTTTTCTTCAGTTCCATCTTGGTCTACATCCCCATGGAGCAGCCTTGGACTGACTTAGTAGTTCCTAAGCCCAGAAACTTCCATTAGACTGACATGCAGGAACCTGCTTCCCAGCCTAGCATAGTCTGCCCTAATTTTTTTCGAATGCATTGTCTTCACATCTTGCTCTCAAAATAACTTTGTCAAAAATTCATTAAATGGAACAAATAAATAAATAAATTAAATCAATTCCACCCCACTACTCAGGATCAGTTAATGTTTCAAGGCTGATGAAAATACCTTGAATGAATAAGTAATTTGCAGCAGTTCTTAAATCCTCCTCTTCTGCTGGTAAATTGTTTGGGTTATGGTGTTCATGCAGAGTGGGGGTGAGCCCCAAGGCCTGTAGGAGTTCATGACAGAGCCACAGTGAAAGTGCCCACTGATGCCAAAATTATCTCCAGGCTCTCCTGCACCAAAGTCAAAAGAGTGCACGTTTGCCCTTTCTGTGACTTTTTCCTTTAGAAATGGACGAATTGTTCATACTGTAAATATTTTTCATATTTTAAATTATTCATAGTCCCAAAGTACAATATGTGAAGGAGGGGTCAAAGTTTATGCTGAGACTTGGCTGCATAACCTACAAAAGGAAAAGAAGTTTTATACAAAAAATGAAGAGGAAAGTCCCTCAGCATCTTCAGTTCAGATCTCTAGCAGCCTGTAGACTGGAACTGACAGGAACATTTCAAGGTTAAAGAAAGATTAAAAGCACAGTCTCACAGGTATTCCTAAATTATTCCAAGTATAGGTATTATTAAGCAGTAAGGTCCAGAGCCACAAATGGATTTAGACTCAAACTTGCCTGCAATAAGATTTAGACACTTTAGCACATGCATGCTGTGGAACATATTTGTTGAGGTAACAGACCTTTCTCCTTCTGGCAGAACTGTCTGCCCCTGAGCATTCCAGTGGCATGCTATGACTTTCTTTCTCCATCCTTTTGGACTCAGGAGACTCAGAATCACTCTGAAATGGTGGGGATGTATGCAGTGGGACACTGTAAATGCAGCCAAACATATCCAGATCTGGCAGCAGAAGATGCTGCCCAGGTTGACTTTGCTTTATCTTCATTGTCAGATTGTCTCAAATTCATTTTCACCACCTCTTGTCCTCCTTATAACTTCTCTAATATCCCTGGTTTCTCTGAAGGTCTCTTCAGGGAATGCTCATTTCCAGGACAGGTGGCTACATCCCTCATCTTAGTCCAGCCAATTGTCTTAGTCGGTTCTTGAAGGTCTATTCATTTCCTGTAAAAGCTTATCCTTGTCTCCCATCCCAGACAATAATTTTAACTCATTCCTTCACCTAGTAGCAGTCTAGTTAATACCGAGGAATGAGTCTCATGGACTGACAAATATTGTATGGTGTTTCATAAACCCATTTTCCTGCCCTTTCTCTGCTGACCTCTTCAGGCTCACTTTCCCTACATTCCACATCAGGAACTATTTTTTTGTCACAGGAGCCACCCAGCCCATTGAATACAATTACATCCAACCTGAGTTGAGCTTTGAAAATGGCCAACAAACCCTGCCCAAACTCTCACTCACCCACAACTGCTTTGCAAAGAACCTCAGTGCTCAGCACCGAGACTTCAGTAGGGAATCAGTTGTTTAAAACTTGAATTTCAATTCTGAACATCAGGATGTGGAAGCAGAGATGACTCTATTATACTTGGACTCAATGTGTTACATCTCCTATTGATTCGGATGATTCAGCCTGTGACTTTCTTCTAGTCAACCAGAGGATCTCAGCCAGCCTGGTCCATCTCTCTTCTTCCTCACTGTGCTTCACACCTGGCTTCCAGGTTTTTTTGCCTTCCAGTTTCATGTAACCAACACAAGATTTGTAAAAACATACATCATAATAACATTTTCATTTCATTTCATAAACATGCTTCTTTTTCCTCCCAACTGTGTCCCTGTATGTGTGTTTTTTTTATTAGTAGTAGTATTACAATCTCCCTAAATTTTGATCTGAAAACTGCTTGACATTCACAATGAGGCATTAAAAAGGATTTATTCCGTCCTTGAAGTAGGCATGTAACTCCACTTAATGTGAGAGCTCAGACTGGTGTAAATCAAGACTAAATTCACTGATATTGGGGGGCCTGAACACGTAGAGCTAGCATAAAGCAATGGTGAAGCAAATAATTTTGTATTCAAGGGTAAAAACCCAACAGCAAACAGCACAATTGCTTTCTGTCCTGCCTCTTCCCACTCAACTGCATTAAAAATATAGGCAATAGACCTACCAATAACATTTTTTCTGAAATTCAGGAAAAAACATATTTTGTTTTGCAAGGACAAGTCTTTCTTTTCTGCTCACAACCAGATACTCACACACACTAATCTCATGAAATAGTTCACAGTGAGAAATTGCTGCCTCCACCATGACCCAAAATAAACCCATCTCTGTGGTCTCATATAGAAACATCAGCAGATTCGTTTAATTAATGTTTCAGGGTCAAGGGAAAAATGTATAGATACATAAAGGCTTTGAAAGCTTCATGGCAGCAGTCCAACACTGCTTTCTTTGCCTTAGCTCGCTGTCTTACGAAAAAAAGCAGCCCATAAAGCTTAGGAAAGTAATCTGTCTCTGGGTCTGGGGTTCCTGTCATCTGTCAGTTCCCTGACGTAGCACCATGATATATAACAGCAAACCAGCACTCAAGTGATGTATTACAAAAATATGTCAGTAATGCAATGGTGCTTTGATAGTCCTTAATAACCAGAGTACTTCACTGGGGAGAGGGCCAAAGGAAAAGGAAGGCCTGGGCAGACGGCACATTCAGCTAAGTGCTGCCTCACCCTGTTGAAGTGTGTGATGCCTTGAACTCTGGAGGGGAAACACCTCATTTGTCCTCAGAACAAGAACTAGAATGTGAGCAGCAGCATTTACAAGAAGGTACCTGGCAGACAAGGTATCCTCTCTTGGACATGAGAACTTGTATTTCTGGTTGCACTGAGACCTGGACTGAATCAAAGGAAAGCAGCTCTTCTCTTACCTTGCCAAGGCTGGGCACACTCCTGGGCAGGCAGGAACAGGGAGAGTAAGCCTCATCAGGTTGATGATTTTAGAAGGGCACTGATCTTCCAGAACAATAGAGGAGGTCCATCAGATGCCTCTCAGATTCTGCCTTGCAGCAGGAGAATGCAGCCCAGTGCCCCAAAACACGTGAAAACAGAGCCTCAGCTGCTTCAGGCATGGACCTTCCTCCATCCCTGGGTGAGAAACCAGCCCCAGGCAAGCCTTGCTGTGTTTGAGCTCTCCGTCACCGACACCGCTGCAATGTGGTTTATTGGTGGGGGACACTAGGGGATGTGTTCTCAGCCAGACCCTCTGGGTGCTCCCATTGCACAAGTAATGATAGGTTCCCCCTGCATACCAAGAGCATTGTTGTGCAGTGAGCCCAAGCCAAGCCAAACTTCACAATATGAACACACCAAGCTGGGGAAATGACCTTTACTGTACTTTTCTCTCCTGTACTAGACGTGTCCTACACCCACCATGGCAGCCTTGGGTCATATGGGTGGTGTTGAGCACCACAGTAAGGACTGAAACAAGACACCATTTGTGCTTGTCTGTTTATAACTTGGATTTCAGGATCCCAGAGATAGAAATGTTGCACTAGCATTGCAGCAAAGAGGGTCAGACACAAATATTTCAAAAGCCTCAGCTTTGGAAGGTCTTCTGTGATGCTGGAGGTCCCTCATACATCACACTCAGAGATGATCAACCTTGTTCTTCATTGCCTGACCCTTTCAGCTGTGTCACATAAAAGAAAAACAGAACCAGCTCAGCATTGGATATAAAAGGGAGAATAAACAGACACCAGCTACATTCTTAAGTAATATATATATAAAAGTTTAGCTGCGTCAGGTCAGAGGAAACATTTGGGCCATTAGTCTGCCTTCCACCAATGACTAGCAGTGGACATCTGGGAAGGAGCATATGGAAGAAATGGCCACGGAGAACAGATGTCTCCCAGGGAGGTCTGCCACACTGGAAATCTTCAGTTTACGGATTCCAGAGCTAAAGGAAAGGGATGGGGGAGGGAATATGTATGCATGCATGTGCAATGGGCATGGGTAGAGATGGCTGATACATATCCAGAGATATATTTCAATGTTCTTTTTTCCTTTTTAAACAGTGTCTTGCACCAAGGAGTGAAAAAATTACTTTTTCTTTCTTTTCTTTTTTTTTTCTTTTTCTCCACATGAGCACTGTACAGTCTCTTACAGGCTAAATCTGCTAGGTGAGAGTGTGGGATTCATGGGGTCATGTCTGCACAAGCAGGTAGTTCTCCCCTCCTATTCACCTCCGAGGCTCCAAAGATAATCAGCCTGTAGAATGGAAAGGTAAGAAGATAATTATTTTTGGAGGGGAGCAGTCAGAAGGAAAGAAAGCTAGTTGTTTTCTCTTTTATCTTAAAAATCTTGCCTTAGAACATTTCTCTGCTGACCTTCCATGTGCTTTGCATGACCCTGAACAACAGAGTTGGAGGGCCAGATATGGCAAGGGAAATTCAGAAGAAAGAGTAGACTTTGCCAAAAGGAAATCTAAGAAGAAGAAGGACAGAAAAAGCAGCCAGGGGTAACTCTGATGTACAAAAATACATTTATTTTCAACAATTTCAAAACCACTGCCTTTTTTACAGTAGAAATATTCAAATGGAACAATAAAACCAAGAACAGTATATATATATGTATATATATGACTCATGCAGTTGTATTATTGTGTTCGATACAGGTATTGCAATTGTCTGTCTCATTTAATCCTTTAAAATCACGGTGGTGGTTTGGGTTTAATGCACTGTCCGACATGATCAGAAGGAATGTGAGGATTCTGGTTTGCTTTGTTAGACCTGGAATGTGTGTGGGAGCTGACTGAAGGAAAAGGGAGGAGAACAGGACATCAGGGCATCTTTGCTCGTCCGTGAAACCAAAGCTTCGTCCAGAAGAAAACACACACTTTTTACACATGGGCTTATTGATGGCAACTGTATCTGAAACCCTCTGCAGTCTCCAGTCACTTTAGTCTCACCTCCAATCGTTCTGGGCTTAGTGCTGGGGTTCTCAAGCACTGGTTAAACTAAGCAGAGGATCTATTTGGTGTTTACATCAGACTGTCAGCCATACAGACCCAGAAGCTTCATCTAGTCTCCAGGTCTTATGTATTATTCCTAAGTTACAGCTAATACAGTACAATCCATCATGGGGGAAAGGCTGGCAGTGATAGAGAGCACTGACCCAGTCTCTTGTCTCTTTCTTTTCCTCTTTCTAAGTAACTACAGTGTGGGAGCAATTTATGTTCTACTCATGCCATTGCCTCTTTCCCTCATTACTCAGGTAAGTAATAATCCAAAGCTTCAAGGATTCTCATTACATTTTCTTCAGAAGTAAAACCCTAATGACAACCCCAAGTTATTTTGCGGCAAGACATATACAAATAGAAGTGGCCAATACTCCTGTTAGTCTGTGCTACCATCACAGCTCTGTGCCTTCCAAAATGGATGAACAGTGCTGGCTGCCCAATGCAAACCTTACAGAGGTCCCATACAGCCCTCAGCATCCTAAAGGAGCAGCCCTCAGTCATGAACACAAGCTTTTTTCCGCTGCCATCAGCCATGACTGGGCCCTAACGCAGTAGATACTATTTGGCAAATGTGGCCCCGTGCCCACTCTAGGGAGCTCTTTTCAGAAGAACATGGAGCACACCCTAGTCCTGACAGCATTGTGACAAACTACCCCAAGAGACAGGGACATCCACTAACTCTCAATGAAGATGAAGTTTGAGCAACCTCAAGGATCAGTCAGGGTTTTTGATATTAAGTTCTGGCTCCGTGGATTTTTTTTTGTTTGCTTTGTAGGATCCTCATCAATTTTGGACTGAAAATGGCTTTTTGGACAGATGTTTCTCAGAAAGTTAACTGTATTGTTCAGGAACTCCTCAACCTTCATTGAGATTAAATTTCTTTTTGAGAAGTGAAAATGTTTCCAATTTTTTCTCAGCATCTTACTCTCAATTTTCCCTCCTTGCTTCCTCCCATTTGTTATGAGACATTTAATAGCCGTCTTTAAAAGTGTGAAAATGAAATTGCTAGCAGAAATGTTAAAACAGCAATACCCTGCCTTTTTCTGTTAAATCAACATGAAATCAATCCTATGAAAAACCTAGAAAACCTGAAACAGGGAACATTTTCACTTTGTTTCACAGTTTATAAAAGAAAGTTAATACAAAAAAATAATTAATACTTTACATTCAGTTCTCTGCAACAAAATCAGTCCAATCTCAACAGATCAGTCCCTTTAATCCTCATGATGAGCAAAGACTGAGATCAGCACACAATTTAGCTCAAGGCCCACAGGACCACTGTTTATGTACATCCCTCCCATATATACCTAAATGGAAGCTGTGGCCTTGTGCTAACAGTCTTATCACCAGACTCAGCTATTCCTGTAAACTACTTTGGTGTTTCAGTAGAACAGACATGTTTATGCACATGTGATGGATGGAAACTCAGGTTAAAAAGAATAAAACAGCCATCACTCTCCAGCTTATATTAGAAATCAGAGCAGAGAAGTGAGGGAGGAAACAGTAGAGAAGTATTTTTACATCAACGGAAAAGGCCCACAGCCTGACTGAAATGGAGAAGAAGAACTGAGAATATTTAGCTTGAATACTTTTCACAAAACAGTATTTCCCTACTTTTTGGTTTTATAATTTTAATCTTAAAATACCTCCTGTGTTTTTCTGCAAAACTGTTTAATCACTCTTCTCTACACCTGCAGGCTCATCAGGATTTTAACCTTTGAGAGACACTGCAGCCCATTAATAGAGTGAATACATGTAGCTGAGGCTGATGTGTAGCCCACTGGCATGTTGCAATGCAGAGAGATAGCAGGTAACACCTACATTCTATCCATGTTCTCATTTCAGTCCAGATATATTAAAGGTGATGTGCAGTCCTGCATCCAGATCCTGAAAAGTTATCACAAGCATTGTCACCTGGTGTCATTTCTGCCTCCTGTTACCACGCAAACACTAGAACATCTTCCCAGATGTCCCTTCAATATTCCACACCCTCCTGTGGGGTCCTACAACTCAGTACTCTGAAGCATAAGGTTCATTTTTGACATCATCAACTCAAGAAAAATGGATAAAAGTAACTCATCACTAAGTCAACTTCTTGCCCCAGAACTCCATCACTCCTAAGCACTATCCTCAATTCAATGTAGTAGAAAATTTCTAAAGAGCTTTTTCAATACATTTTCTTCATTAACGTCCTTGTTCTAATTAGAAAGCACCAACCCACCACATAGAAATTACTCTGATGGCATTTCCACTCTGAAATGAAAGCTGCTGTTCTGCAGCACTCATAAGAAAGACTTTTCATAGCTCATTTATACAGGTCTGACTCTGCACTGCCCTCTCCAAAGAATAGTCCCTAATCGAATACACGACGATCAGCCAAAATTTACTATCCTCACACATCCTAAATAGCACTTTGTAAGTTTAACTGCTAAAAGCATGACTTCTCCCTGGGAATGAAGCTACTGCAACCTGCCCCATTGTTGAGCTGAGGTTGTACTGGATGCTGCAAAGGCGCTGATACTTGCCCACACTGAGATGGTGATAATTTCATGATTGTTTTCCTCATTTTCACTAACAGATGTCACCAAGATCATTCTCAGAAGATGACTACTGTGACAGAGATGAACAGATGATAAACGTTGTTAAAATATTTATGACAGTCTCATAGTCTGCCCTGCTACTATCTTTTTCTGCCCCATCACAGGAAATGACACTATATATATATGCAAAAAAAGGCTTGCAGTTACACATAGAGAAATAAACTATGTTGCTTATAGACAGCAGGGTCAGATTGAAATATGACAGACAACTGGAACACTCTTGGAACCAAAGTGTGATTCAAGTGCTCACCACGGTCCCTGGTTGGCTGATGTGTACAAGTGCACGTGTGTCTGTCTGTCTGTGTGTGTGTGTGTGCGTGCACGCATCTGCGTGGGCGTGCATGTCTGTGTGTGGTTCAGGTTCTCTTTTAAACATATCTTCTCTTACTAAACATTAAATTATTTCCCAAGAAATAAAAAGCTATGTACATTGTAATTATCTACAGTAGGCCTTCGGCATCCTCGCTATTCACATGCACAGGGTTTAGGCTGCATTCATAAACTCAGGCACACTCCTCCACTGCTTGTGGTGCTGTCCCCTCCAGCCAACCTGTAGTCCAAAGAACACTGATGTGTGTGTTCTGATTTTTTTTTTCCTTTCTCAGCAGTCAACAGGGCCAGAGGGTGACTGAAATTAAAAGCAATTAAAAGAGGCAAGATCTTGCAAAAAGCTGAGACATGCATGTCATCGAAAGCAAGGGATGTTGGCATGTTGCAGAGATTGGTCCAATAACCCAGTCTGAACCCTCTGGCAGGATGAAGTAGCTGATTCATGACGTATTTTGAAAAGAGTTGAAGAGGGACAATTTACTTACAAGACATTGCCTAAGGTACGATACCTATCTGTTGGATTTGAATACTTAATTCCCATTCTGTGTTTAAAAGGAGGCTGGCATTCAAATCCCATTGCACACTTGACTCATTCTTTGCTTTCTATTTCTAATCTGATGTGTATTTCTGAAATATGAAGAACTCCTTCTATTTATGAATGCAGCCCTGGTAAACACAAAAAGCCCACCCCAACCCCTCCCAAATGATAATAATGACATATAACTCTTTCTTTTTTCATAATAATAATTATAACAATAATAATTACAAATAAAAAGTCGGAAATATTGTAGACCAAGTGGATTCTCAGTATTAAACACTAGTGCAGTTGGGGATTTCCTTTGTGCTTTCACTGTTAGCAATTGTTGAGATGCTTCCTGTGGAGGAGAAAATGGAGAAGAGAGTCAGTGCAGTGGCTTCAACAGTTTGGTCTATATTGCTTCTCACTCCTTCTTAGGATGTGCTTGTCTAAGTGTAAGGACTGCAAAGGTGTTTCGAAACAAGACATCCTCTTTTGTATTTGTGGTAAGCAGGGAGCATGCAGAAAACTCATTACCACAGATCAGCTGACCAGCAGTAAACTCATTAAACTATCAGACGCATATTTGCTTGTAATCATAGCACACCAACAGTGTAAGCTTGGCTCAGCTGATTCTTCTGGGGATTCAGGGAATTTGGTGCTCCTCTACAGGAGAGGCAGGGTCATGAGTAGGCATAGGTGAGAGCCACAGCTATTACTAACTCCTGTATACCTATTGCTGCCTACAGGTTCCTACCCTGGTCACATAACACTGTGGGAAAAGCTGTAAGAAAAACTCTCTGCTAACATGTTGCAGAGAGAGATTTACTCCCTGTGTCAGTGTCTCAGGCTCTGTTTGTACCTGGGGTCACAGTCACTGCTTCTCCTAATACCCCAAGGACCAACATCCTCACCCAGACTGTGAAAAAAGAAACCCGGCTGAGTGCTGTCTCTTACCCATCACTCTTGTGTCCAGCTCTTTGTCCATCAGCTCCTCAGGGTCTGTGAACTCACTGAGAGTGATTTTGGGGGCATTTTCACTTTGGCTGACAGAGCCAATCATTTCCTGCTCCTTGTCATGCTGAACTTGGGCATAGATGTTAATCCAAGGGATTTTCCTTCACAAGAAAGGAAAAAAGAGGTTATATTTTGTAACACAGGGATCTTCAGTATGTCATTTATTAAACAGACAAACTAAACTGAGACCAATCCCACAAATGCAGCAATGGCAGTGCTGCAAAGTATGATCCCTCAGAACAGTGAAAGCACCACAGAGACGTTCATTTCTGAAAGTGCCATTCCACTAATTCCAATACAAGCCTAAAGCTACCCCAAGTCTCAGGCCACTGCCTTTATCCTGTGCACAAAGGCTCCTCCAGCTGTAAATCAAAGTGTTCTGGTCCTGCCCTTTTATATGAGAAGTTGTGCAAACTGGACACTGCACTCAGCTCAGACAGCAGCAATCAACTAAGTACAATCAGCTGCAATTGTCAGCTCTCTCAGTATTTATTATATGATCAGTGGTGCATTGCAAACCAAAAGTAACAATCAATTTGAGCACTACTATCAGTTGAGAAAAAGAATTGCTAGGCTTGTTGCTGCTGATAGGTCCATACTGACTCAATAGGAATTGCCACATCAGAAAGAGTTATGAAGAACTGGTCCTGCCTCAGAGTGCAGAAAGGATTTGGACCTTATAGCATCCATCCAAAGTTTATTTGCTACCATTCCATCGCAATAAACAGTTTGTCTTGCTATGGATCATGCAAGTTTGCAGGGACTTATTTTCCCTTGCTGCTCATGAAGTCTAAAAAGCTAAGGGATTATTTCTTTTTCCTTCTTCCAAGTGAAGTTAACTTGGACTGTTAGAATGATATCCTTGAAAGTCAGTTAGTTAGACCGTCCACACTGCTAAAACAGGGAAAATTGGGAGAATATCTTCAGTTCCTTAAAGCACACTGGAGAGAGAAAGAAGATATGTTCAAAAGAAGTTATAAAAAATGCTGTATCTTTTATGCCAATCTGTCTGCTGTTGGACATGTCAGAGACTGAAAGCAGCGGAAAAAAGCCTCAACTCTCATGAATTCAATAGATCTATGCTGATATTATCCAGTCAAGTTCTGGCCTCAACCAACATGTCCTATTGGCTTGATTCAGCATTCTGTTCTTAACCAGCAGTAAGCCAGGACACATTGGGGAAGTTTAGCAGTAGTAACAAATCTAACTGTCTTCTCCCTTTCTCCTTATGTGTAATTTTCAAATATGCCTTACATGCCACTAGAAGACATAAGAACTACAAATGAGAAAACTAATGCATTCCCATAGGATTTAAGTGCCCAGAATACATTTGGAGATGTGTAGAGACATGGACATGAGAACATGCCTGGAGCCACTGGAAGACTTAGTTTTGCTTCCAAACAATGCAGTGGCAGAGAAGTGGTTGTTTTCTGAGCTTGGAGGGGAAAGATGAGAAAAGCTCTTTGGAACTGTGAGGTACAGAGTCCTCCAGGCACTTGAGAGAGTTAGGGAAAAAGGAAACTGAGTCAGCTGTACATATGTATATCCATACACACACATACCTAATCCTGCTGTGCCTCCCAGCACAGTCACAGGTGGACACAGCATCCCACTGCACAACTCTGAGCACACACACACAGGAACACACTCCTGCACTCCTGTCTCAGGACACACACACACCCCAAATGCCCCATTGCACCACCACTGCTCAGCACTCATACACATATAGTATTGACCTGCTCTATGCTCAATCTCCCAGAAATGAAGCAACCTCTTTATGGTTTACTTCCATACTTTTCCCTCTCTCTTCCTTTTCTACCTAAACCTGTTGAACAAGCATCTCTCTGGCAGCAGTGTTTAACTACTGAGTCTATAAACTAATGGACTCATAATAAAGTCTGTGTGCAAACCACCAAAGTACCAAATCTGTGAAGCTGTAGAATTAAACTTCATGCAGGCCTACACTCTCCTGAAAACCTTTCCTTGTAAGCAGCAGTTTGATATCCAGGCTGCAATCACCATTAATTAAGAAAGTACACATGGCTAATGGACCTCTGCAACACTAAGAGGTAGAGGAAAGCTTTTGGGTTTGCCCCCTTTTTCCATTAAGAATTGCTGAATGCTCCCACTTCTGCTCCATTGAGCCAGAAGTTTTCGACAGAGCTGAAAAGTTGCTTTCTGTTCTGAAAAAAATCAAGTTGAGGACCGTCTGACTTAATCCTAAACTTTGTCAGTTTAATCTGGGTTTGTCCTCTTTGGGACAGAGCAGATAAGAGGGAACACCACATTGATGAGCTTTTGTGCTAAGCAAAACTGATGCTTTAACCACCTTCACCCTCACTCCCAATTTGTAATACATTCAATTTTCAGACAGATTTTAACAAGGCAGGTCTTCCCAGCCCCAAAGCATAGTAAAAAGCTGATGGCTGTTATGCTTACAGCTCAGGATGCTTAAGTAGTACAAGAATCAGTTTTATGAGCTGTAGTATTATAACATGACCTGGAGACTATCAAAGCAAAGTGGACTAACAAGCTCCTCACTGCTCTCTGGCAGCTGGAATATACAAATCCTTCTTCCTGATAACTGATCACTGACCACAGATCCAAAGAAATCAGTCTAAACCTAAGAAACCATCTCACCAAGACACAAAGGAAAGCATGTCTTACACAGGTTTGTACCTACATTTTAATATATGCCCCAGAAAGACTTCTTTGCCCTCCTCATCCTACATCTGGGCATGAGAGAAATCATCAGCTGCCTCCCCAGCACATTATTAAACCAATGCCTTAAACAAGTCCCACGTCCCATTCCCCATTCACTGACAAGCTGTATTTCACCTACAGAAGCAGAGAGAGGATTTCAGACTTCAATTAGGAGGTCATACTAAAGGCCTTGAAATCTGCATCTTAGCAGATTCACACAAATGCATTCTCTGGAAATTGTTCTGGGCCACTGAAGTCAGCGGGAGCTTGATAAAAGTTATCAACGTACACAGGATCAAGGACTAAAAGAAGTGCCACTCACTAATTTTGACAATGGTTAAGGCATGAGGTTAGAAATGAGAGAAAATTTAAACTTGGTGACTACGATACATGTCTGCCTTATCATTCCGGTTTTTATATTCTTTGTATCCTACTAACTTAATTAGAGAGTTCTACCCTTATCCTGGGGTGTAGAAAAACTGGAGAGACAAACATATAGCTGGAATCTAGACAGGAAAAGCTCTAATTTCACCATTTGGAGGAACTACTATGTCCAGGAAGTTCAATTTTTTTTTCTTCTTTTTTTTTTTTTTAAAGTCAGGCTCAGCTTATACTTCTAATACAGTATTTTGCCACTGGGCAGGATCTGGGCACATAGACTATTTTATGCAGTAAGTACTGTACTGATTGCAAAGTTCCTTCTAAGGAGCTCCATCTGTCTAAAATATATTCTCATAAAGCAGCCCTTCAGCAAACAGGCCATTCTTATCACATATTTTGTTTCACAGCTTGCAGCAGTCAAGTGCCACGGGCCAGCACTGGTCCTACCTGCTGCTGGAAGCAAAAGTTTTATATTAAGATCTGTCAAAGTAAATCTCAGCACAGATTCCCAAAGGCACTTTGATGTTTTACATAAAATTTCCTGGCTTTGAGTCTCCCACCTTTAACATAATTGCACCTGTTCCTCTGCAAGACTAACCTATTTACTTTGCAAGACAAAAACGCGATGCTGCAAATGAGAAAGCAGCTGGCCAGGTGGACACAGACTGTGTGAAGTCATCTGTCATGGGGGTTTTTTGACTAAGCCTGCCTTGTGTATCTCAGTACTCAGCAAACACAGAGGGTTCCCGTTTCTGGTCTGTGGTTCAAACACATCTGCTGAAGCAGGCTACATCTTGATGGTGAGCTTTTGGAGCACCAAGTTTCTGGTGAAAGGGCAGTAGATGGTTTACTCTTTGAGATAAAGGGAACTATACAGGTTTAAGCCTTAGGCCAGCATAACTCACTCTACATTGCAATTCAGGCACAGCTCTGTCTAGATTTCCTGTAAACTACCCATTGCATCCTCCTTCCATCTCAAAGTTTTTCAACTTACCTCTTGAATTTGTAGATTAAAAAAACAGCCAAGCCTACAAACACCACGGACAACAACATCAGCATAGCAGAACTGCTGTGACTTGAGCTGGAATCGACAAGGGGTGCTGCAGGAAGAAAGGCAGAGCATTACATTTGCAGGATATTACAAGGGAACACATTAACTACCAGAGAGTTGAGCTCAACTCTGTCTTTGTCACATCTGTTTTATCACCACTCCATGGTGCATGCTGTTTTCAGCAAAACCAATCAGTAGGAAACAAATTGACTCTCTTGTCCTTCAAAAGTCAAGCCCCTTTTTCAAGACAGTGCTGTCTAACATCTCCAAGTGAAACGGCACAGCAAGACATGCTTAGGTGAATGTCTGATCACTCCTGTGTTAACACTCTGGGCTATTTCTTTTCAGGCTTTTCCAGGGACTCGAATGGAAAGGAATTTTATGAAGCATGGCTTAATGCATGTCTATTTCCCTTTGGAGAAGCTACCTCAGAGCATCAATGAACAGCATGACTCCCATCTTCCAAGGATATATGCCTGTCTCACATATGACACTCTTGTGAGAAGTCTCAAGTCTCATCCTTGTATTGGACCTTAGAGACTTTTAATTGAGTCAGTTTTCATAATGTGGAGGAGCCCAAAGCAATAATCCTGGACCCAAGAACACAATACATTATAACATTCTGGAGATTTGATCCATCTATCCTTGACATTTTGGATGGGCTAAATACTGTATATTCCTATATCTTGTTTATGCAGCTATTCCCACAGCTCATCAGAGCACACCATCTTAATGGCCTGAGCACTGTGCTGAGAATGAAGTGTCTGATGAGAAGTCTCTAATGATGAGTAAATGATTATAAGTAGCAGCTGAGTGTTTCTCATTCTGCATAAATATTTGGTTTTGGTGTTTTACTATGCTCTATTCTTTTTCTGTCACCCTGAAGATGGGGGCAAAGTCATGCAAATAGAGTCACTTCTGATTTCACTGCCAAATTTCCACACCTAACAGTCTGATCCTGCCAATATTCTGCTACTAATACTTCTAACTCTTCTGTGTAAAAGACTGTCACTTCATCCAAGCCAAAATACTATGGGAATGGTCATGAAACCCACACTGGAGCGGGTGCAAGGATAGTTGTGCAATGTATATTAAATGCAGTGTCTTACTGGAACAAATACAGATTCTGAAGAATTCCATGCACCCAGACACTGCAGACATTTGCATTCCATTCCCAGTTTTTCAAATTAATTAATTCCAGCCTACTCCTGTGAACATCTGACTCTCCTCCCCAAACAGGCAGTTTGAGAGTGAAGGTAAAAAGGCATTACCAGTAAGAAAGGTCATGAGCCTTGATTTCGCCCAGTTCTTGGCTCTCTGAAAGCCTCACGTAACAAAAAGCTGAAGTGTATTATTGTGGGATATGAATCCCAGTCTTTCAGAGAGGCTATCAACAATGGCACTTGCACAAGATCCCACACTGCAGACAATTGCAACAGCAGTCATAAAACACATGGGCAAAAATAAATCCAACACCTCCTTTGTAACCACAACTGTCTCACCAATAGCTGAGAGCTTCATACTAGGCTGGGTGAGATTCTCAGCAGCAGGTGAGAGCTTCACACCAGGATGGTTTAAAGCAAAGGGGGTGATGAAGCTTTAAGTGACCCTCTGTTACACTGTGCAAGAATGGAGGTAGGTAACATTGAAATGTCAATAAATTGCAATTTATAGAAGTCAATATTCAGGCACATTCCCTGTAAGAGGCCTAGGTCTTCTTTTCATGAGTACTTTAAAGCTCTTTAAAGCTTTTTAGCTAGCTGTCATAGTAAAAAGTCCTTTACAATAAGGATTTGATCCAATATCCATGAAAGTTAGCAATCCCTCCCATGAATTCCATATATGCCCAATGAGGGCTTTATAGAACACCATTCACCTGGTTTTCTAAAACACTTGTAAAACACCAAGGCACTAGTTAATTAAGCCATAGGGAACTTTTACAAGGTACTTTTTATACTTGTACAAACTGGAGCGTGAAAATGCCCCTGATGGATTGTTTTTAAAACTTTCTGCTTCTACCACAATGTCTCAATGCAATCCGTCCTACATGTCCCAGTAGCACATAGAAACTGTGAGTGCTCTGATGCAGACTGATTCTCCCAGAGCTGTCTGAAGACTCAAGAGAACCACAGTTATGCCTTTGACTCCACACTCACCTAATGTTAATTGAGTAACATACACAATGACTTCAACACCAGGCTTCAGCTCAAACTGGACCAGGTTCTGGTTGAGAGCATTAAAAAGGATTTCTACCACCTGAGGAAATAAGAAGAGATGCAATAGTTTACAATACAGAAGACAGCAAAGTCCGGAGAACATTCAGCTTAACATGTAGCCTAGAAAGGTTGTTAACATCTCTCACTGGCTTCAGGAGGGACCGAGGAAGCAGAGAGAAATGCACATGTGCTCCAGATGGAACTGAGTATTATTGTATGGGAGTGTCCCTTACAGGACTTTAGAGACTTACATAGTATGCTGTAATATCTCTCCTGGGGAGCACACCAAGAAGGTTAGCAATTTTTTTTTCTTTTTTTGGGGGGAGCACTACAGGAGGAGAGGAAATAAGTAAGGATCTTTTCACTCTCCACAACATCCTGTGAATTTAATCAAATGCATTTGGAATTCACTGACACATTGGCCATTCATTGGTGGATAATGGAACTAAGTTAGGTAGTCCAGACTTACACTTCTTTATTCACATTGTCATGTAGCTTCTATTTAAATAGGCTATTGGAGAGATGAGACAACCCAGTTTTTAAAATTAATGGAAAATTTGCCATATTTCTCCTTCATTTACAAGAGCAGCCTTGAACTGCAGTTTACTGGAGTTGCTGAGCTGGGAGATCAGCAACCCAGCTATGATGTGTTATTTGGTTGCTCCAGAGCTCATACTTGGCATGTCACACTAGAACCTGAATTTAATTCCTGATCTCCACAGAGTAGTTCTGCTGACCTGTTCTCCAGGCCAGAGCTCCTCAAGCCAAAGCCAACAACAGACGCCAAACTACAAATGAGTAGACTGTCAAATAAAGTTTGAGCACTAGAGCTTCAGGTCTCACGATCGGTTAGTCAGAAACCTAACTCAGATGTCAGCATAAGACTGATACATGAAATATTTACACAACAACTTGTTCAGAAGGAATTCTAATACTGGTAGGTCCTACTGAGCAGGATAGAAATGACTCCAGAACATCCCTCAAACCTTGCCACCTCAGTGCATCTCTTCTGCACTCTGAACACCATAAATCTAAGAGGTCAGCTTTGCTAGTTTTCTATGACAAACGTACTGCTCTGCAGGTACTGACTTTACTCAGTGGGTGATAAAAACTTCCTCTGAATTATTTAATATTTGATTACAGAAAACTTACTCTCCCAAGACTTATTTGGCACTGGGCTCCCACACTGTTGCATGGCTCGTGTGCAGCCCCATGAAAATGCTGCATACAAGAACACTAGCTAGAGCTAAGCAGCCTTTCCAGCAGCAGCACTTCACTCTTTTGCCTTTATAGATCTGATTTAATCACTTGATAATTCTAACATGAAAACTTTAGCAGACTAGGCCGTTGTTCCTAGCTCTTGCCTGCATATCACTGTTGCTATTCATCACCATAATTACCTATTTATCTAAATGGATGGATATTGTAACTTCCAAATATAGTTTGCACAGGCCATTCGCTGCTGCAGAAAAAAAAAAAGAGGTCTTGTTCCAGTGATATACGAGCTGAAGAGCCTGATTTATTCTTAGTAAACCTCAGTATATTATCTTGCTGCTTTGGCCTCTGTCTATTAGCATTCCTCCAGGGAGTTGAGGGAGTACATATTCAAGGTTCCTTTGGCCATAACTACTGTAATAAGGACACACCACTGATTTAGGAAGAATCTCTTCTAGTGGTAGACTGTGACATATCTCAGTGAGGTATAAAATCCTATTCTTCCTCTGAAAATAATTTTCTTTAATGCCATAAACTATACTGCCACAGTCCCAGACACATCCGTTTCCACCACACTTATTGTAAGTATTTCTAATGCTGCACAGCTTAAGGGGCCCATCTGCAAACGATACGACAGGAATAAATGTTCCATGAATCCTTCTTTCCTTACTTGCTCCAGATCAGCCTCACTGCTTTTCCTCCTCTCTGTTGTGTTTTTATGGGGTAGTATGAAGAGTTCAGCAGAAGTAGGCAGCCCAGGAAACACAGCTACCAAGATCTGGTCATCAGGAATACCAGTCACCTTAAAAAAAGTAAAAGAAAAGTAAAAAGGATGTCTCTAGCTGTTATTTTGTTACTCATGTTTCCATTCACTACCAGAAATGGTGCTCCCATCAAATTGTTATTTGCCAATTCCACTGCAGGTGTTGGGGTCCTAATAAGCTGTTCCGCCCATTAGGTACGTCAGAAATTGAAGTTCTGCCAAATGTCGACTCTACTTCCTTTCTAGAAGTAAATGTAGAGTTGGCCACATCCCTGAACCCAAAGATCTCAACCCAAAGTCCAAATCCAGCATGTCTCCAGATCTGAATTTTTCATATAGTCCTTGTTACGAAAGAATAACCCAAAGTCAGATCCAGAGAGTGTCTCAGCACAACCACTGGTAAGTGTGCACCTCACAGGGACATGTGAAGAAAATTGCCTGCAATCACCTTCTGTTATCAGGTTGTGAGCATCCATGTTTGCCATACATGAATAACAATGTCCACAGTGGGAGATTTTTACTACTGGGGCCAATCAGGCAAGCTGTGCTAGAAGCTGCTCAGTTTACTGAACCAAGAGTATCTGACTCTCACAGCTACCTTCAGCATGACCTGTCCACTGAGGCTGCTGCCCTCTCCCCAGATACAAGCTGTGCATCCTCAACGGGGTAGGAAGCCTCTCCTCCCTCAGAAATGCTCTGCTACATGAGGTTAACTCCATTAGCTCTATGGTCCCATCCCACCTCAAGCTACATGGCCTCATTCCTGAGCTGAAATCTATCAACAGGGCAGCCCGTTTCTGGTGGGATACACAAGTAAGCACTTCACAAGATTTCTGCTGCTCTCTGTAACCCTCCATAGTTGCAAACTAATTAATCTATTTTTTCTGCAAGCTCAACTCTCAATACAGCAAAAGTGTACAACAGTTTAAAAAAATGAACTTAGTGTTTTCTCAGGATGAAAAAAACAATCATGGAAATCTTATCAACTGTGAATTTTGAGTGGGCTGCAGATGAGAAAAGCTGAGCAGGATTGTACTTTCCCAGTATAAATAATCAGCCTCCATTTCTAAGAACAGCTGTAACTGAAGAAAAAAAGTGCAAGATACATTTTTGGCAGAATGCAAAACCCACAAAAGCTTGTCTAAATCTATCTCCTGATTTCCCACAAAACCAAAGTCCCTATTTGATATCATAAATTATTCTGTCCCCTTTTCTGCAAGAATATGAGTACTAGTTTACATATTCTAATTAATCCCAAAGGAAGTTTCAGTGTCTTGCACCCACAGAAGTCTCTCTTTATCCAGTATTTTAAAGGTAAGTTTATTTTCACTCTGAATCCTTATTTTTTTGCCCCAGTTGGAAAGGGAGTGGAGTTTTAAAATGTTCAGTTGCTACACTTAGCTGCATGTGGAACGCCTGAGTATCAGGAAGAGATAAAAATATCTTCCTCCAGCATCCATGTCTGTCTTCTGGGATGAGGTGGGTCAGCTGTTTAACAACACGCAGTAACTAACCAAATGTTTGGAGTAGAAAACAGTAGATACTGTTATATCAATTTGGCAGGATAAAAATAATGATGATACTATTACAATCTAGAATTTGAAAAATCCTCAGGGATACTAAAAGCTAAAAAGCACCACAGAAATACTAATAAAAGTAATTGCAATATTTCCACAAAATTACTGATATAATTGGTGCCTGTAAAAAGATCCAGCATGCTAAGAGGCTTTTTATCGATTTTTAATGATAGCTTCTTTACTGCTGTCCTTTCCTATTCTTTTAAGATTGCATGTCAAAAAAGTGCATGTTCTAACCACCTAGTCAATATTAGTAAAGACAAGGAACCAGATGCTCACCTGTGCTAGTGCTTTCTTGATGACTTTCCCAATGTCTTGTCTCCATTCAGGGATGTCAGGGTTATGGTAGTCCAAGTTGGGAGAAAATGACAGGAGCTGAGATTGGAAATACTCTGGAATAGAAAAACAGTATTTATGAGAAGATTAAATGGGCAGTGCTCAGGCTACAGATAAGGGTGCAGAAGACAACAGAAAACCATAGTTATCTTAAAACAAGAGAGAGAAAAGGCTGAAGGAAGAAAAAGGCTGGCTAACACTAAGCAGGACAGAAAGCTTGGAAGGAACAAATTCTTATAATGGTTCCTAGGAAGGACATTTTGCCCTCATAGCAATTTCTAGCTTTCCACAAAGAAATAGAAGCAAGAACAAGAAAGGTGAGAAGATGTCTTCCCTTCATGATGCCTCTCAGTTTTGCAATTTTGCCACTCAACTTCATCAGATTCTGCTTACAAGGAAGTTGACCAGTAAATAAGGCAGGACCCGGCTGAAACTTGGAAGGTCTGTACAATTGTATGCATTGTGGTCTGCACAGCAGAAATCTTGCTGTAAGTAATGTTTTCAAAAGCCTGTTATCTCTTTGCTCTCCTGGAGGGAAGCCATGAGTAGTTAATACCCCAACAAAGCAGAACCCAGTGGTGCTAATGACCGGCTAATCAAGCAATGGCTATTCAGGAAACACTTTGAAATTGCTTCCTAACTGACTGATTTCTGTGAAGAAGAAAAACTTCCTAGACTTTACAGAACAATTAAATTTTTTTCCCAATTCCTACTCTCCCTCTGGTGTCAGCAGAGACCAAGCCTGGAGTCCTATGTCAGCTGTGCACAATGGATTTGGGCCAGTGGGGGGCACAGATATGGGACAGGAATCTAGCTCACATTGAAGTTTTCAGGCTAGAAGACTCTCCTTTCTGTTTCTGGAGACGTGCTGTGCCTCACCTTGAAGCAACTGATCTTCAGACACAACTGATCTCCAGACACTTCAAACAAATACCATTAATCATTTGTAACAAGGCACTAGTTTTAGATCAAGATAAACCAGCTAGAGTATAAATGAGGAAATCCACAGAATAGCAGGGATGTGCCAGCACAGCATTTATGTGGCATCTTTTGCAAGATCTGTTCTATCTTTCTAGATGGTGCAGTATATTTTTAAATAAAATAAACATCAAAGAGAGCAGGGAAACTCTTTCAAGTTCTGAAGGTTTATCTCAGAGCCTGATACCTAAAATCTACTTTTGACCCCCTAGTACCATGCTCAGTTTATTTTTTGAGCAAATTCTTTTTTGTTAATCTCAATTTGAGAAAATCCTGAATAAATCTCCTCCACTGATTACACCAGAAATCCATGCCTTCCTGCCTAGACCCATAATCACTTGACATAAGACAAAAATTATCAAGTAGAGGGTTCCTAATATTTGCTAACAGTAATTTGGAGTATTACTAAATCATGTTAACAAATTATTAAAACCCATTGCATTTCATGACCAGAAAATCAATAAATATCTATTTAGTTGCTAAATCTGAGCATACAGCAGGACATTTATTTGTATTTAATCACTGAAACAAGTCATAGTCAACTACACAGTGCTGGACTTCAAAATAACCCAAGTTATTTGAAGCCCAGGTCTCTCAATAAAACTTGTTATCCAAAGAAAAGCTTGTCCTCAGATGCTGGGTGCCACTAAACGGATAAGGAAAATGAAGACTGACCCAGGGTGGAAATTATTCTTTGGAGAAATCTGAAACTCCTGGCAAACGCTGCTGAAAGAGCCCTTTCACTCAGGATTTATCAAGCCACAAACAGGGTAACCTCTGTAATTTGCCAAAGCGTGCTTTTTGGAGCCCATGACATGCAGATATGGCAAGAACATACCAAACATTACCCATGGAGAAATCCAGTGGGCTCACTCAGACCTCCAGCTGTGACATAGAAGATGGGAAGAGGTACCAACAACAGAGTAATTTCTGTCCCCTGTTTTCCAGACCCCTCCAGACCCCTGTAACTTATACAGTCACTGATAGAGACACCAGTCCCATTCAGACCACCTTAGTAATGCAGTATGAGTATTTCCTTCCACAGCTGGAAAGCTGAAGCAAGGTAGTCTGACTACAGTTCCAAGTGTTTTCTATTTATGGGAGTTGTCTGTCTGTGTGTACAGACAGACCAACAGACAAAGGAGACACCAGCCATCTTACTACTGCTGAGGTTACAAATTTGGCCAGCTGCCCTATTAACTTCTGTATTTTGTCATCATGACACATCTGAGCTACTTTGTCATCAGTCTTCAGAGGTTCCTCCAGGCACTAGTAAGTTCCCAGAGTTCACTTTGGATCAGCGGTGTCTTTCTATCCTTCAAACCCCTGAGATGTGATTGTAAAAGGCTGAGGGTACCATGTACTGCAATCTCCTTGGTGTCTTGGATGAGGGTGTTGCCCCCAGCAACTTGCACAGTGACAGTATTCATCCCCTCCACAGTGAACATGTACGAGATGCTGCTCTCCAAGGTGATGAGGGGCTGTAAGAGGCAAACACAGATAGCAATATCAAAATCAGGGTGATATTAACTCAGGATCACAACATGCACCTGATTAATCCACCAGGCAACAACATCCTTCCTCCTTGATACAAGCTTGCATGTCCTGCTGAGGACTAAACGTGGCCCAAACACCACGCTGCAAGAAGTACCCCACAGACAAAGGTTTCTCTCACCTCAGTAAATGCGTCCTGAAATATTCTTCCTCTGAACTGCAACCCCTTATACTGTGGACTCCTCAGCACAGCACAGTTGCAGAATTACTGCTGCAGAATGCAGTGTTGTACAGACAAACACACACACACACACACACACATTCATCCAGCAGAGTTGCCATATCAGCTATACAAAACACAAGCTCACATTGAAAATAAACCAAATATGCAGATGGTTCTTCAAACAATCCATATTGTTCAGATTCAGGGCCAGCCTTTGCTTTTATGAGCACAAATCTATTTATCTATCCCAAAGCAACACTGCTCAGATCAGTAAGGACATCCAGCATTGCCCTGTCCACGCTTTGAGCCTGTAAGCTACCTCCAACCATAAGCTGGTAAACTATTGCTAACCAGGTTGGAAGCATGGTGTAATTCCTGCTGACAATGCTGACTGAATGTGTTTGTGACAGGGGCCAAATGCTGGAGCAGTTTGTGAAGACATGCAGCCCATGGGAAGGGCACACACTGGACAAGTTCATGGAGAGCTGTCTCCCATGAGATGGACCCCCTCCCATAAGCAGGTGAAGAGCATGAGGAGCCTTCCCCCAAGGAGGAAGGAGCAGCAGAGACAATGGGTGAGGAACTGACCACAACCCCCTTTCCCTGTCTCCTTGCACTGTTGGGATGGGAGGAGGTACAGAATTCAGGAGTGAAGCTAAGCCCAGGAAGAAGGAAGAGATGGGGAAAGGTGTTTTAAGATTCGGTGTTCTCTTATTATCCTGTTTCGATTTGATTGGTAATAAATTATGCTCATTTCACCGAGTTAAGGCTGTTATCCCTATAACGGTAATCACTGATCTCTCCCTGTCCTTATTGTGACCTGATTTTTTTATATTTTATGTCTCCTGTCCACTTGAGGAGAGGAGTGATAAAGAGGCTTTGGTGGGGACCTGGTGTCCAGACAGGGTCAACCCACCACAAGTGAAAATCAAAGGGCCAGCCCTCACAGTGCCACTGATTTGACAGCTGGTCTACAGACAAAACTCTTGGTTTAGATTAAACCATTAAAATGGAAATAGTGATACTAATCTCCACTGCAAAAGCATACAAAGTTCTAAGAGAACAGATAAAGCCATTGTACCATTGTTTTTGTCCCTTCACTACACTGCCAGTTTGTTTCCGGAGGAAAACCTCTAAACATTCACCTTCCAGGTCTCATGCTTTATCCCATTATACTGCCAACCTGACTGCACTTCACAACAGTGGTCATATTCATTTCATTTTCATAGTCAAATCAAAATTTCCACCAGCATAGGTCAGACTGGAAAACATATTTCTCATTCTGCAGATTGTCACCTTCCTTTGACCTGCTTATCTATGAGCTGAAAAAGCAGTAAAAACCAAAAAGTCTGATCCCATGGGACTCACAGACCAAGTGCTACAGCTTGTGCCAGCCCTGGAGGTCTCGCCTCCTTACTTAGATATACACGGATACTGGACAAGCTGAATGGGCCTGTATCAAACTGCAGTGACATTGATATTAGCAGCCTTCCTGGAAGTTACAGGTTCTAGTTCTGTGCAAAGGCAGATAAAAGGAAGAAGTCTGGCCTTTACAATTACCCTTTTTCCTCTTCTGTATGTGTGTATGCTGTACATTCCATTATCATGGATGATTTCACCTCCATCATGGAGTTTCAACATTCAGCCAACTCCTTAATTTTAACTCAAGCACCAAGACCTAAATACTAACTCCAAATTAAATCAAGTAGTTTAAGGTTCATTTGCTCAAACCTATTAGACAGCTGGATACATTTATTAAACTGGTCCTGTGTTAATCCAAGCAAATTGGCCTTTGGGTATAATGTAAAACCAGTACAGTAGAAATTCAGTACAAGGTTCCAACAGGGTGAGGAAAGCAGCAGAAGGGCCTCAGCCAGGTCATTTGAGTCTAAGACAACATTCGCCTGTGCAGCAGCACAGAGAGGACCTTAGTGAGGCTGCACAGTGACAAAGGACACATCTGGTTCTGCCTGGGATGGCTATGGGCAGAACAGGAAAAGCAGCTGCAATCCCTCAGCATGGAACTAGAATACATCATCTAACAATACCAGTCACTATGCACAATATTACACACCTCATCCTTTAATTCACACAAAAATTAGTGTCCCCACCTTTCACCTCTGCTTAGAAAACCACAGTTTACTTATGAGTGGGCACAGAGAAGGATCTGACAAGCATGTTAAACACCCCAGGGGGAATTTTGACGTGGTGCAGACTGCTGTTCTGACAAAAAGGTGGCTGATAGTGTTATGTCTGTATCCTTTGCCATAATTCTCTTAGAGCTGAAGTACATTTCATGAGGTAGCTGGAAATAATGTTTTGCAAAGAATCTTAGATTCAGACACAGGTAAGTGGCACCATGTTTACTATTCCGTATTTCAGCAATGCGTACAATAATGACAAGGTATCACAGGATCAGCTACTCCATGTGTAGCTGTGTCCAAAGCATCCATCCCAAACACATTCATATCTGCTTGTACTCTGTTGCCTAGGGTCTGAAATTTAAGCTAAAAGATGAAACAGATCATATTTGCAACCCAGATGCAAGCACCAGGAGAACTTCACAGAAATCTTCAGGAAACACCACTGCTTTGATCCACATTTTCTAGATCACTTTCTATTTAAAAAAAAAAAAAGATCTTTTTAAGGTGCTATCCACAATCAGCTTCTATATTAAGGACAGAAACAATGGAAGGAAAACTGATGCCTGGGTACACTGGAGGCCTTAAGCAGATGAGCAAGTTACCAGTACCTAAATTGTCTCAGATGTACTTTAATGGTTGGCTGTGTGTGAGCACTGAGCCAAAAATATCTGAACAGTAATGTGATTTTGCATCTATTTCAGTGTAGCATAAACTCTGTGGAATTACCTGGTACTAGTCATGGACTAGATGTATGTGGGTGGTTCTAATAGCTCAGCTAGGGCACAGCAACTTGCCAAGTTACAGTAAGTGGTTTTTGTTCCTGAGCTCTTCCGGTACCTTTAATTATGTTCCCACAAAAATAAGCAAGTTCTTACAGTAAGCTTCCTAACTTGATGTAAAATCCCAGTAGACACAGCCTTTACTGGTTTTCCCCCCGCCCTCCTGCTACTGCTGCTAGCTGAGGTAAAAGGTTAAAACTCAAGCAGCTCTGTAAAAGAGAAAATAAAATAATTGTGTGTGCCTGCCTTTTATTTTTTTTTATCTCAAGTTCCATATTTCATGTAAAATCCTCATTTCTTTCTGCTGTGATCTCACCTCGGTGCACACCTTCAACTGCAAATGTAGACAACGATGTGACTTAAACTGCTTTTGTAAATAACATCAGCTACATTGTAGAATTATCAGCTGTACATTTCACAACTGTAAGAATGGAGAACAGTGCCTGTCTCACTTCTAAAGCCTACAACAAAAATTGTAGTTAATAAGCAATCCTGCTCTCTCAATTTGAAAGCATGGCATTAACTTGTAGTTTCACTTACTTTAACTATTGATAAAATGTCCCTTTACTTTAAATTTGTGTAAATTATGATAAATTTTCATCATATGAAAATTCACTACAAAGAAATCTCATTTCCCTCTCTAATATATTCAAGACTGTGAACAACAGTCATGGATCAACACAAACACTCAAGCTAGACTCTTCTAGCATGAAATTCTAGATACAACTGTTAATTTGAACACCAAGAGTTTAAAATACTGTGTTGGAATCCAGCATTATATACTGTATACTGGTACATAATGGAAACCCCCATGGTCATTTGAACACCAGCAGCTTTTAAACACTGGGTTGAAAGGCAGTATCATTCCATATATAGTTCAGTTAAGTTGCAAGTGAATGCTGGTAATAACAGTGATCTCCAAAGCTCAGTAGGGCTGATAACCAGATGTAAAAAAGTAATGACTCCTAAGAACAACACAAGACAGAAGGAAATAAATTCACAAAGGTTGAAGTTCAGACAATGACAAGTCTTTTTAGACAAGGGAAAAACTAAAACACAAAACAAGCAAACGCAAGAAGTTTTTATTGGAGCTAAGAGAGTTTCCTGTCTGGAGCAACAAGGTTAGGAAGTCAAAATGAACTGAAGGGTATCTGTACCTTGGTGCTGTTGCCAAACCACCAGAAGTAGGTAAGTGTGCCTGCCTGGCTGGGCCAAACTACAGCAGTAATGTTCACATCCTTATTTCTGATGGCGACAAAAGGAACACTCAGATGGACGTGCTCCACTGGACCTGTGGGAAGAGAGAGTTCATTATTAGAGGCTTTGAGTTAAATCCTCCCTGCAGAGTTGTGAACAGCAAGGATCTTTCCTTTAAATGAATCAAATGTTTTATGCCAGCAGCAAGACTCTAGTTTAGCAATAAAAGAGAATTTTAGCAGTCAATAAGCAACAGAAAAAGATATCAGATTAACAAACAAAAAATCATATTTTTTATTCCTCTTAATTCTAGGGAAGCTAGAAATGCACATTTTCCAGAGTACTGATTTCAGACAGGGATCAGCACTGTGTTTAGCAGAATTGTTTTAATTGCATTTTGAGGAAGAACAATGAACTGGCTTTGCACTGGATAGGGAAGCTGCTATTGAAAGCTAGAGGGACAGGACACAAGAGAGAAAGAAAATATTGCCACTGAGCTACTAAGATTTGTGGGGAAATCATTTTAGCCAAGATGGCTTAAATCTGGTTATATAAGAGGCATTTATGACTTGATTAAATATCTTGACAGTTTTTTAAAAGGTCTCCAAAAGAAAGATTAATGACTTTAGAAATCTTTGGTATCTTTTTGACTTTGGCCTGACTTTGGGAAGTCTTTGGGGAGTCAGTTACCACTGGCAAAAAGTCATGAACTGCTTGAAAGATGTGTGCATTGGCATACCAAAGCATTTATCTTCAGAAGCACCTGCTTCTGAAAGACTTAAAAAATAATGAAGTACCAATGTGAAGTTCTATCAAATAAATGCAAATTCCCAGAATAAGTCCAGTAAATGAAGTCCAGAACGAAGACAGTGCCTCTCTAGAAAAAACATGCACAAAAACCACTGAGGTTTTGGTTGATAGTTTGTTTAAAGCTTTTATTGTCTCCATTGTTATAATTCTTGTTTAATTTTTTGTTTTCGCTGGTACTGAATTTCAGCTGATAACTGCTGCCCATCAGACAGTGTTACTTTCTGGGTAGTACCTTTAAAACACAGCAAGCTGACAGACTATCCCTGTGAGACTGAAAGGATGAAACAAGAAAGAAGTCAGACTCTTTTTGTTTCTAAGACATTCATTCTGGGAAGAAGAAAATTTGGTGATTCTTAACTGAGACAATCTTCTTCTGTTACCTCTCAGCTTATCAAGCATGAAATGGGGACATTAATCACTTCTCCATCTACTTGGATTACAAAGATTTTGGAGAGCAAGAGCTGTTCTTTTGCTACCAGAACAGACAGCTCCAAGCACAATGGGACACTATCCCTGCTTTTGGCTTCTTAAAGCTTGATCTTTTTTTTTTTCCCCTTTCCCCAGGGGGCCTCTACCAGCAAGTCACTCCTGAACTGTGACCATAGAAAGTACTCTGCGTTCACAAGAATAGCAGGTTCCCCCAAATAGTTTGTGACAGTGTATGTCAGAGGAATAACCAATACTATCTTTACTTTAAATGTCAAGATAAGCAGCTTGACAGCAGATTCCAAAAAGCTGAAAAGTTGACTGGCCACTAATAATGCTGCAGGATAGAAAACTAATGTTGCTTGAGGCCAAGGAGCTTTTTTCCTCTTTTTATTATTTTTCCCAGCACAAGATTTCAGTACCTGACAGACTATATAATAAGAGTGATTCACAGGCATTTTTGTCTGTAGATCTGAGCTTCAAGGTCAAACATTCTATACTGACTAGTATATAAAAATTTATTAAAAGTCTAGTACTGAGGTATCATCTTATTTCAGCATTAGCATGAATGTAAGTGCCCACAAAACATTTCCCCAGAGATAATAAGTTGGCCATCTGAGAATGCTATAAAAGTCAAAGGAGAGATCTGAGTGGCTGATGAAGAAAAGGGTGGAGTAGCATAACCAAGCCAAGGAAACATCCTTGGTTGCATTCTGCTTTAAAATCTTCACCATGAAAAAGTAGTTCCTGTGAGAAAAATCAGACAATCCATACAAATCTGGTTGTTATTACCAGGTAACCATCACTTTTGTCAGCTAATGGCCCAAGGTGAAGGAAAAAACAGTTAATGCTCTAATAACAGGTTGTTAAGTGCAGCCATGATTGACTTTGAGGGAATTATGGGCATAATAAAAGCTTTAAGGAACATTTATTCCTTCACACAGGGAGCTTGAAATTAAAAAGGAGAAAAAGTTCTTCAGTTTCTGAAATTTCTAACTTGCTTTCTTTCCAGCAGTAAAGCTCAAGGAAAAGATAGGCTAGAAGACATTCTGACTGGCAAAGAGGGAAGACAGACAGGGTTGTGAACACCATTATGGGCAAAACCAGAGAGAGTTCTCTGCATAGAAGAACTGGGCTCTACCTGGTCTCATCCTGCATTCCATACCCTCTGACTTCTCCTGAGGCTTTGAGAGGGTAGCTGAGAGCTCTATATTTGACTTTTCTCATGTGCCTACACTAGGGAAATGGCATTGATCTGCCAAACAGGACAGAACCATCAGGGATGCGTGGCAAACACACAAAATATGAAAAACGGCACACTAGTCCTCAGTACATTCATATTCTAGGAATTATGCTCAGCATAATGCATTTATTTCATTTAATAAGCACTGTAAACTCCCAAAATCCTGAATAAGTAACTCAAAATTTAGTAGTTTGATCTAAACCTCTTGGAATTACACATGTATTGAGAATACACGCTTGAACTTTCTTTCATATGCTGCTTGGTCCCTGACCCTTTCATGAAGATCAAGAAACATTTTCCAACTTTTCTCTGTATCCCTGAGGACTGCAAATACACTTGTATTTAAAAAATTTCCCTATCTCTTCATTCAATGGTTTATTCAACAAGTTAGAAGAGTGTCTAAAAGCCCAAGACTTGGGAAGACTGCGAGCTGCACGTGTATGTGGTTTTGCATGCATCCTTAGGGCCCATTGAAGTTACAGCGATCCTCACTGAGGTCCCAAGGAATCTAGCAGGGAGAAGTACTTACAGACCACGTGCAGGAAGAGGACAGCAGTGTCAGAGCCCAGGCTGTTCTCTGCATATGCCGTCACCTGGAAGATTCCAGCATTCTTATACACATGCCGTATGCCATCCTCAACAGGGCTGAAATTAGCATAGGATACTGCAATGCCATCACCAAAATCAAGCTGAATGTTTGTCCTTTGGAGATCACCCTGCAACAGAGAAGGCTTAACTAGGAAACCAGGTTGACAAGAGGAGTTTATATTACTCTCCACCCCACTTCTCAGTCATTAGCACGTACACAAACTTGTAACTTTTTCATAAAAGTCCAGCTTTGTTCTGTCATTCCCCAAAGTGGCCAGACTCCAATCAACAACTGGCAATTCTACACAGCAATGCTTAGAATAATTGATCATTTACACCTACAAAGAGATGTTACCCCCCCCACCCAGGGTTTAGAGATTTAGGGAGGGCAGAGTGTTCAATGTGCATATATCAAGGAGACCATATTTGAGTCATGTGATACAAGGCAAGGTGGGGGATTGCATATCACTGCAGTGGCCAGGGCTTTGCACAGCTCTTCATTGAATGGGTGATGGCCAACAAGTACCTCCATCAGAAGTAGTGAGATGGGATGCACCATACTGTTGGTAGGTGAGATGTTTATGGGAGAACAATTCCCACGTGAATATGGAAGCATTGGGAACATTCTGAAGACCGGACAATGGTTGAAGTGGCTCTCCTATTTGTTCCAAAGACACAGAACCTAGTCACTGAGTCTAGCCTAATCTAGTTTTTCAGGTTTCCCATATAGCCAGTGAAAGAGAGAGACAGAGAAGACAGCAAAGGACCAATACCCCATCTTAAGAGAACTGAGACAGGTAACATGACTCATCCTCTGCAAATATCTGTTCCTGTACTCTCATGATAGAGAGTTTAGAAGACTAGTTTCAGCTAGACATGCAACTTCAGGATGGCTGAATTTATACAGGTTGAGTCCCGCACTGAGGACTGACAGATATTTTTGTCTAATGTCAGTCAACACAAAGATAGGGCCTGGATACATGGGAGAATGAAGGAGATGATGAGCAAATCTCTTCTAGGATTACTGTCAATGACAGTTATTAAATGAAGGAGGGAAAAGCAGAGAAGAGATTCCAGCACTGCAGGTATTGTCTAGAGGCAGCAGTTGCACTATTTTAATTTAAATCATGCTTTAAACCACTGTAGTTGAACTGTGGAAGTGTCTGTTATTTCAGTTTCTTGGAGCCTTACTTTATACTTGCCCCAGCTGACTAACGGTAACACTAAACAAGGCTAATTTAAACAGAGCTAAAGCCCGCTGCAGTGATTTCACTAAACTGAAATAAAACTAGAACGCAGATTAAACCTCTGTAGCTTTAGCTTTCTGCATATACCTCAGATATATTGTCACAAGTAATTTCCTTTCATGAAAGGTCTCCACTGTATTCACTATGGATGAAGATACCACTGCCTTTTGGAGAAGTTCCTGGCTTCAAACTGAAGCCAATCCCTAGATATACTGAGGCTGAGATTAAAAGCTAAAAAAAGAAGAAGAAAATAAGAAAAATCCCTGCTCCTAAATTAACCATTTTTTTCAACAGGAAATACAGAGATATTTCACAGCCATCTCATAAAGCCCATTATAGCTGCAAACACAGAGTCAGGATCAAAGCTAATGTACAGTTCCAGTATATAGAGCTGTAAGGGGAGGGGAGCAACCTTATATCCCTCAGACTTTTCTGATGTACCTCTGATCCCTCCACAGCCAGCTCAAATCCTGCAGGGTCCTACATCCACTGCTCACTGAAAAAGACCAACTCACACCTGAAAACAATTTTTCATATGGTCTGAACACATTCATACATAGTAGAGATCCATTTTAGATCGTGACTTCTTACTACACTGGAATATGGAAAAAGAGGTCCTTAAATCAGGATTAAATAGCTGTTCTATCCCCCATGACCAGCAACAGACCAAAGGTGCTCAACCAAGGCTTATGTGGAGATAGAAACATTCATTAAAGGCAAGGGGTCTCAGTTCTTGCCTTCCACTGACTCCAGACTCATGGGAGCTGCTGCCTAACTGGTAATTGCCATTAGCCAGTATAAGTGGCAATTGTGGCACTGACACAAGCAGGATGCTGTGTTCTGCTACTTGTCCCCGTCCTGAAACTGTATCTGTCCTTGCCCTTTCAATGGAGACCTGGAAGCACACACAAGAACCCAGATCACAGTGAAGCAGGTCCCCTGTGATGAAAGTCAGGACCTCAGCAGCCCTCACAGACTTTATCCCCTTCATATTCTGTGCCTGCATTAACAAATCAGTGTGCAGGAAGGATATTTTCAAGTGTGAATTTGCTTTGAGTCTATACTAGGGGTCTTCAGATACACAACTGTATAATCAGGATTATTGCATGTAGTTTTTGAAATATGGATATTTGATTATATATGTTACATCACTCTCCTTCCTTGCTCCATCATTCCCACTCCACAGGACCCAGAAGAGTTTTGGCTATTGGCTTGATCAGGGCACCATTTTCATCTCTGTCCTACTAGGACACTAAAAATCCAGTATAAACAAAAAAAGAAAACATAGAGGACTTAGCTATGGTGACACTAAAACCTATCTATAATATTGAACACTCAATAATATTCTTTAGACAGAGAGTTTTTTAAGTCACTAAAAAAATTCTCTAGCAGGAGCAAAATTACACTCTTGGGATATTCAGTTATTTGATGGAAAGGCTCCCACAGCTTGTTAAACCTTTCAAAATCACTTCTCAAGGGAATGTACTAAGACTGCAAGTTCATCTCATATGGAAGGCACTGAACAGAGGATAAAAATTTGATCTGGGCTGGATTCATTACTGATGACCTCAGGCTGAAATCTCTTGCACCAATCACAGCAACTCATCTCCTCTGCCTTACAATTCCTTCTCTATTTCCTCTTTACTTCTCCAGTATGATTCTATCTGAAATAAGAAGTTGTGAAGTAGGGAAGCAGGAACAGATTTTTTATGACTAAACAGTAGCAGATAATCTTTCCATCCAGTTATAAGTTGGGTCCTCAGTGTAAAGCCTGCCTATCACACTAATTATGTTTTCTTTCTTCTTTCCATACCTCTGTATCCAGTACATAAAATGCTAAAACAAGAATGCTAGTCCCACACAATGATGTGAGATATTCTGGAGTTTATGAATATAAATTAAAATAGAAATGGATTGGAGGCATTTCAAAAGGAAAAAAGTCATTGCTCTCTATATATATTCAAAAGGCACATTTTATTGCTTTAAGTCCCATAAATTCCTGAAAAGGAATGACCTAGGGGCTGTCACAAAGACTGGAACTCCGTGTACTGAAATCAGTGAGCAGACAAAGGGTAGTGGAATGGGTGGAGAAGAGTATTGCCATGGAACAACCCTTCAAAGTCATCTCATCAACAACACTAGCCTGGAAAAGCTTTCTTGCCTGGAAGCCACACTAAGAAAATGACAAAAAATCTAGAGTGGGAACAGACAAGAACTGTAGGAAAAGGTTGAAATTTTGGCTTTCAGAAGTTGAGACAAACTCTCACTGATTTCAGGAGGGTTGTATTTCATCTAACATATGCTTGGGGGAAGGGTAAGTGGAGCATATCTACGTGACGCTTTTTGGTTCTAATGAAGCTCTCAAATTGTTTACGTAAACATATAACATGGTTAGGTTAGCCATTGGGAAGCAATTCTTTACAGTGAGGATGGCGAGACACTGGAACAGGCTGATCAGAGAAGTTGTGAATGCTCCGTTTTTGGAGGTATTCAAAGGCCAGGCTGGGTGGGACTCTGAACAGCCTGGTCTAGTGGGTGGAATCTCTGCCCATGGCACAGGGGCTGGAACTAGATGATCTTCAAGGTCCCTTCCAATACAAACCATTCTATGATCTGACTACCTCTTTCTATGCACACAGTTCAGCAATCCTCTAACAGATGTGCAGAACTCCAATACTTGCTCAGTGTTGGTCACTGCTTGTCTTAGCTCACTTGCAACTACAAGCCTGTAAAAGATTTTTATCTCCTCCTGTTTCCTCACATATATACCCAGTCCAAATCACAGTCCTGTCCAGCCCCATATTCCTAAAAATACAGCAAACCCACCAGTCTTTCTGTGTTTCTTTGTCCACAGTCATTGTCATATACATATTCTGAACACCACTGTGAAAAATATTACTAAAGCTAATTCTATAAATTATGAGAAATAAATTTTTTTATTAAGTATGATGAAGTTTTCATTTACCATTGACAGCATAAAGGTCTGTCACATCAATATATTGAATATAATAGAAAGTAGGAAAGAACTTGTCAGGGTTAGTCTGAAACAGCTGAAAGGCTGAATGGAGACCATGCAGATGTATCCACAGAAGGGCTTGCCAGACTGCTGTTTGGCTAGGAAGTGTCAACATAGGTGCAAACCAACAAACCAGTAAACAGACCAGAGAAGGTGGAGAAATTCAGGAATGAAACTGTATGACAGCAAGGTAGGTAATAATTAAGACTTATACAGAAATTATTTTTTCCAGCTAATAAGGAACCTTTTGATGACAATTCTTCTCAGGTTCACACTAAAAGACTGGAATACTTTTGTTCAAAATCTCAATGTTCTCTTTCTTTTCTTGAAGAAATGTCTATTCTTTTACAAAACAAGCTCAACACACAACACAACTTTCTTTGGAATAAGCTGCTCACCTACAAAGACATATTTTTGAAGGTCCCCTTCCCTTAGAAGAAAAATTATTTCTATGAAATGTTTTTCTAACTAACGTTATTTTTCAGCAAAGGACATAAAGTGAACGCCCTCACATATTTATTCAGCTGCCTCTTCAATCTCTAAACTCTTGTAGACTCCACTCTACAGCTACCTTGACTGTCTGCCTTATTCCCCATCTGTTTATCATTCTTTGTATGCAGCAGTTCCGCTTGAGTTCCTTAATAAATTACTACTAGATTCCTAATTTTTAGATTATATCTGTTCTTTTCTGAACTCCCACTCGCAGTGTCTATACAAATCATCTTACCATGTCAAGTCTGCAGAATATAAAAGAATCAGCCAAGTAGACAAGAAATCCCCTTTGTATAAAAGCAGAGCATGCATGAATCTCTGAGGAAGTACGTAAAGAGGCCCTGTCAGATTAGCATGGTCCCAATGAAACACTTAGTTATTGTATAAGAATTTGATTTAGTGTGCATGTACGTGTGTCTGTCTTGGTCTGTCTGTGGGTGATCTGCCTCCCAGCTGTCTCCAGGTACTGTCCTAAAATTATGTACACAGGACAGAGTAGATGACGAAATCTACTCTCAGCTCCCCAGTTCCTGTATGCCCTTCCTGAGACATCCAAGGACGTTAGAAATGAGACTGTGACTTGACCCTTCCATTTAACCAGAAAACAGATGTAACACATCCATTGTGGTAAAATCACTACTGGACCTCCAACACCACCTTCCATGGAAGTCAGAAGCCAGCAGAGGTGTGCCTCAATATTTTAATGCTTTGAGCAGTAGCATAGCCTGGTATCATTTATGCTACTGTTGGCTACAGAGGTAATTGTACCAATAAATAAGACAATAGATATGGGCTGGGGAGGTGGTTTGAGGCGGTTCAATTCCTACTGCAAACCAACAATGCCCCTCACTGCTCCCCATAAGTCTGAAAATGATCAGACTCAGCTAAAGCTTTGCATCTCAGAAACAGAATCATTAAGCACAGAAACATCATTTTAGCCTCACAAGCTCCATAATTTTCAGTTCACTGGAGGCAACAAGAGGCTAGTGGGGAATAAATTTTTGTCCAGATCTGTCTTTCTTTAGCATTGACTTCATCACCACTGATAGACAAGATCACCAGATAAACACCCCTCTGGTGTGATGATTTGATTGTATGTTTCACCTTATAGCCCTTTTTTACTAATTCTCATAAATCTCAGACTGTTCACCATTCCATGATCCCTTTTGATTGCTATGTCCCTCTCAGCAACCTGAAAAGTGAAGGAAAAGAATGCTAGTCCTGCCATACAGGGAGAAGTTTGCTGAGACCACTAATGCACCTCTTCCATGAGGATGATGAAGGTGGCATTGTGTCCCTGCTCCATGACCAGCTTTCCATCAGTAGTGAGGATGTGCAGTCCCCGAGGTGCTTTTCCAGGGCATTTCTCCATCTTGGCCATGTACTTCTCTCTCAAGCCATCTGTGCAGTTGTTAGACACAATCCTTCGGTACCTGGGGAAAAGTCAAAAAAGCAGATTGGGCTCAGACAGTGGGTGGAAATATTCCCTTATTTTGTTTTGTTTCTTCACATTAATGCATGTGTTTTTTTCAAAGACTAACTGCCTGCATGATTCCCTCTCTGAAAGGAAGAATCAAAGAAACCCACCACTTTATTAAATGGGAGAAAGCCAAACCAATCACAATTCCACCTTCTCCAGAGATTCTTAGCAGCATCACTGAGAAAAGACACATTGTAGAGGTGAATTGCTCTGCTCTGCTAAAAGGCAGAGAACTCCAACTCCCCATGCCTGCAGGATTGCACCCTGCACCTCAGCTTTTTAATTATGCTTTTTATTACCTTTTGTCTGCCTCTACTGTGCTAGAAGGCACTTGAAGGATTTGTCCAGTTCAATTTTAAAATTATTCAAGGAATAGGGATTTCTCTTAGCTCTTCTTGGAAGAGGTTAGCTAAGATGAAAGACACTTGGCTACTTCCAGCAATGCTGAGGGGAATGAGCCCTTTTTATTAATTTCACAGTAAAAATGCAGGATTGGTTAAGAAGACACAAACCCCAACAATTTTGCACCAGCCAGGGTAACCAGAGTTTCACATCATCTCCTGCCTGACAGAATAGCATTTGCAAAGTGATACTACCATAATAAACCAACACTTGCCACACATTCTGGATAAAACCAGGAGAAATCGGCACATGTAGCTTGTCTGAAATGAAAGGCATTGTATATACAAAGTGAAAATGGCAGAAGAAAAAATAAAGAAGAGGCTAAAAATTGCTCATATGAGCCTTCCTAGAAGCTGATATAAATAGGAGCTGTAAGATACAGTAAGGGGTTCAATAAAATACAATGCGAAATACCTCGAACCTGTCTCTTTAAATGTTCAGCTGTGTCTCAGATAGACCTTCTTGATTCATGTTTTAATTTTGCAGCAAAGGGGAGCTCCAAGTCTAGTCTCCAGGGATCACACATCACTTGACAGCAATGCAATATCTACATGTCACTTATGTTAACGTGCTTCTCCCTGTCTCTGAGGAACGAGGCAGTGTTCTGTACAGATGCTGCTGCACACATTACCTCATGAATAAGACTGGAAAAGAGCAAGATGGAATGCAGAATAAAAAGAACCATCCAGGTTCCTTTCGTGTACTGAAAAGTCACCAAAACCAGAGAGATTGCAAGATTCACTTACCCAGTGCTGTTCCAGTAGTTCTGACCAAGGCTGCAATCCTTGGACAGGGAAGATGGGCTGAACCAGAAGGCTGGAACACACTGGTTGTTGCTGTGCCTCTCATATCCATAGTCACTACAGAGACAAATCATGAGTGAATCGTTGTACCCATACACTGGATTTACCTCAGTTTTAGGTGACATCCCCAAAGCATGTATGTGTTGGTGGCTCTCTGCTGGATGGCCTGACATCATGGATTGGGTTCATCCAGAGACCAAGTGCTGGACTAGTTTGAGAGGCAGGAACATGATTCACAGAAGGCACGTGATATCTGACAATATCAGAACTATCAAACCTGCAGAGCACTGAAGGACTTGTGTTTCATTTGGCAACCAAACATGGACAGAGATTAAGAAATAAAAATTGTATTGTTAATTTCTTTTCCGATTAATCTCTGATTTAAATTTCACTTTTTGGGTTTCTTTTGGCTTGCTTGCTTTTTACAATCTTCACTTTTAGAACAAACCAAACTAATTTTAAGATCTAATGTCACTTTTTCCCAACAAAGCAGCTAGGAATATAACACACTAGGAGCACTTTCTGAACAGCTAGCCACAGTATGTATATTTATGCATGTTAATGGCCTTCCTGCCCTCTGACTGAACTGTGACTTGCTTGAGAGAAAAATACAGCTGATGTTTTTCCAACACTAAACCAAAACAAGACAGCCAGCTTGGTAGTCTAAGGATTACATGGCATTGTGTCACATAGGGAAGGCAATCCAGGATATTGATGCTTTCTTGGACCACCTTAGAGTGAAAGTGTACACAACCACATGCAAAAGCTCCTTTTATAGCCTGCCTCTGCGTGCCAATACAATGATGAAGAAATAGGATTAATCCAAAGCTTTCCATAACTTTTAATAGGCTCTGGATCAGGTTTCTATACATGGCCTTTATTGACAGTCTGGATTCAAAGGGCAAATAAAAAGAGATTCTGGATTTTTGCCTGAAGCAAGTTAACAAATGCCAACACACTAAACCTCTGTGAAAACACAGACACTGCAGAAGCCACTGTCTTGAAACGTCTCTGTGCCCTTTAGGACACTCTGACTGAGCCTGAACTGCCAACAGAAAGTCTCTAGGAAGTTCTTTGGCATGACAAAATTGTGCTATGTCCCTAGTGACCCAGGCTGCTACTGTTCCTTTTTTGGAGGGCAAAAATTCTGCAAGCTACTTTAAAAGGTTTGGAGATTCCCTAATGCTCTTTCTCTCAACATTCAATTTAATCATTCTCAGTGGGTCCGACCTGCACAGTCAAAAATGCCTGGCAGGGACTTGGTAATTAAAAATATTCAGGAGGAGCTGTACTTTGCCCCAGAGAAGAAAAGAGCTGCATAAATATTTAATAAAATTAAAGACAACATTGCTGTGTGCCCTCAAGGTTCTGTGCTTGTTCATTAACTTCTGGTAAATGTATATTAAAACCTCATATGCTGCCCACCTTCCTTCTCATAAGCCCTAGGGTTTGCATAACTTAAGGAAATAATCAAGTCCAGATGCTGCGCTGTCTTTGTCAGGAAAGCTATCTTGACAGAGTAAATAAAGAAGCAGGAGGAGGGAAAAGAAAGATCAGCAAGCACTTTCATAACACTTTTGAGTTCTTTCTGCCATTCTCTCTGCCAGAAAAATGCCAGGATTTGCTTTTGGAAATGACTGCAAGGGTTGGCAGGAGTCACCCCTGATCTTGACTCATGAGGATTTGTTGAACTCAGGCCCTGGATCATAATTTATGCCCCTGAATTTTAGATCAAATCTTATATCTAACAACAGGAAGCAGCACTGCAGCCACAAGGCAGACAGGGGCAACAGCACTGTGACCAAAGGGGAGTAGCACAGCCCTCACAGCTTGTGCTATAGGTTCCTGCAGTCATTTGTCTCATCCCCACAGCTCTCCAAGCCAGGCATCATCACACCTAACAGTATGGGATGCTCCAAGACCAGAACCAGCATTCCAAACCTACTTATGAGGGAAGCAGAGGGTCTGTCTGTTTGGACTTGCTGGTCAGTGTAACTCACAAAGCCTCAGGGACTGACCCTCTTCCTTTCCCTGACACTCCACAGGACCTGCTCAGTTCAACACAAGAGACAGACCCATCAGTGCTTTCAAGAACTGGCAACTGTGAACCCAGACAGAAAAGGCTGACTGGGCATTTTTGCTTGAAAATGAAACTTTTCTTGAAAGTGCAGTAAGTGAAAGAGTAGGAGCTGTCCTCTTAACTGTCCTGTCCACCTTCTAGTCAGCAGAGAGAAGACATTTCTCATACTGACATCTCAAAAGAGGCAGATGAATCTAGAATGCATTCTAGAATAACCTGTATTTTGCCACTGATTAAGTAACTGTCTCATCCTTTAGAGATCACAAGTCAGAGCAGATGGGTCCACCTTTCTCTCTGTAAATCACTTTTAAGATAATGAAGTGTGGTGCCTCATTTTCAGCATTGTTAGTATTTTCCTAAAACTGACGGCCCCACACCTTCCATTCAGCCCTACTGACTAGGATCAAAACTCACCCTTAAACTGAAGCACTTTCTTCTGATCCTCCATCACCAGATATAACAATTCTGCAATTGGAAGCCAGTTAACAATTCTGTTGGCAGTGCAGGGTCTGAAACAAAAGCCAGCTTGCTGTCCTTTAATTGCATTTCCTCTGCAGGACTGACACAGTTAACAGCAATATTCTCTCATGTTAGTGGGAGTGTTAAGCAAAAATGATACTGAATGTATGCAAGAAATCCACCAATTGATTTAAAAGGTGCATTCTGATGCAGACCTTTTTCAAGGCAGAACAGCACTTAAGTCCAATTAAGCTATGACAGTTTTCCACTTGCAACTTGGAAAAGAAAAAAAAAACTGTGGAAATAGAAAGCTGGTGAGGGACAAAGCAGCATAAGGGAAAATAACTCCAACTAAATTCATAAGCATCTTATGGAGCTTGATTCAACCCAGAGGCATATGTCAATGCTAAGGGCAGATACTGCAGAGCAAGACAGTTTGTCCTGCAAGTTCCCATGATGACAACAAAGGGGAAAGATCTCATAAGTTACAGAATCTCAAGTTACAGAATCTCAGATGTAATTTTGGCATTAGGAACAAATTCAACATCCATCCAGATAAGATGAAAATTTCTACTCTGTGTCCCTGAATCTCACTTAAAGCCAAACTACTACAGTATTCAAGAGAACACTTTGGTCTATATTTTTTCTTCATTTTGCTGCATTTCAGTTTGTCCATGCACTAAAATGGAATGGTTATTCTCAGCTGGCCTAAGTCCAAATAAAGGCACAGACCTCATGTTTCACACCTCTTCAGAAGCATTCAAAGGTAAGTGAAGTTTTCTGGAATCACACCGATACTGCATCAGATACTGATCCTGATAAACTACTATAAAAATTAAAATGTTTTCTTAGGTGATCAGCTTTTGGGGTATCTTAAATTCCTTTTAAATGACATTCTGATCATTTAAGCTCAAACATCACAGATACTGACAGTTGTAAATGTTTGAAATATTGCCTATCCCAGGTTCCAGGTAGCAATTCTTTGTGCAGAGATCCTGACTTAGGCATTCTCCCATCTCCTATCTGATTGTCAAGCAATATCAAGCAGTGTTTTATTTTTCCCGTTTCATTTTTAAGCTGCTTTCAAAGTGGCCTTAAAGCAGTTTGAAAATTATGGCCCCATTAAGGTGGAAACACCAATATTTATACAAAACAAGGGTGAGCTCCACAGTCATGTCACAGAAGGCCTTTCAGAAATTTCTCAGTAAAACATTGCTAAAAAGTAACAAATGGTTCCCAGCAATTCAAAGGAATAATAGTAAAAACATGCATATTTTGTTAGCTTGCTCCCTAAGTATTCAACGACCTTGGAAGTAAGGACAGAGAAATTCCCTCTTTCTCCTGAACAGGACATGCTTTGGACCAGAGAATTCCTGGCTGTCACTCTTTTAGAACGACAGAAAAAAAACGCCAATCAGTACTTGCAATTTTATTGCTTTTGAATTCCAGGCTTGGATTTCTCATGGGTATTAACAAATCTGTCCTGCAGAAAACACAACAGGTTTATTGTCTCCCACAACAGGCATGGGGGTCATAGCTCTGCTATATGGTACAATCACAGCCACAAAGCTGCATGAGACCCAGTTTCTCTGCAAGGTTCTCTGTCTGGGCAGTATTTTGGCCACTGCAAGAACAGCTCCTGCAGAAAGTCCCCAGAGTCAGATACTCACCACTCAAAATCTCCTTGACCACAGACACATGGTTCAGACACCACAGTTCGGGAATAGTCCCGACCTAGGGAACACTGGGCTCCAGGCTTGCGTTTTTTATAGATCTTCCTCTCTCCCATGACACAAGGCTCCCCCTTCAGTAGTCAAGGAACAAGAGGAGAAAAAGAGTTGTAGTGGCACCTGTGTCCTAAATGTAACATTTTGTCAAATGACGCAAAAAGCAATGAAAACAAGCAATTACCACTGGGAGAGTTGGAAGCTGAGAGTCCAGCTTCCCTTTTTGTCTTTGCAAAATCAAAAGTCACCATGGGAGGATTCATGAATGCAGTGTGTTCAGCATTGAGTCAGGTGGCCAATAACAGTGTGCCCAAGATGCCTGGGTGCCCAAGCCGTCACATCCACTTATGCCATGTGTCAGAAGGCATCCACCACTACCTAGTCCTATGAATTATCCTGAAAAGACAATGCATGTGCATGCCAGTGTTTCTTCCATAAGTCAGATAAAATGTACTGCAGAAGGAAGTGCCCAAGCCTGAAACCCAAGGCAGGGACAAAATCTAGGTGTGGAATACAGGACTCAATTCCCTTGCTCTTTCCTTGATAGACCTGGCTTTTTTACAGACCTCAAATAATCCTGAGGGTGTGTTTTACTGGGCTTTTTGAATGCAAAGGTTTCCAAGAACACTACCGGGAATAGCTAATCTAAAAGAAACATTTGATATTTAGGTGAGTTGCCATAAACAAAATTTTCTATGATTCAGAAATAATATGTCTGCATATAAATAAGAATAAAAAGACAACACCTAATTGAAATACTTCTCTTTCCCATTAACAGTGATACCCAAGATGTCTGCATGGTTACACATGTGTTTTCCCTTTTCTTTCATTTAAATTATTTCCATTTATTCAATTTTATGACTTCAGTTATCTGACACATCCTTGAAAATTAATGCTCATTTCTAATTCATGGATTTCATTCAGCAATATCACAGTGCCAATGGTTCTGGCTCTAGTTATGTTGCCCTGCAGGGTGTGGGACACCCTGCTGGTAGCCAGTAAGTACTCTACAGAGGGTATTGACCTCTCAGTTCTGGTCACTTCAGGACCTAAATATATCCAGCATGAAAATAAGCCAGAGTGTATGAAAAGCATGTATCCTTCAATAGAACAAAATAATTTGGTCCTCTCTGGTGTTTTTTATTCAAGAGCTCCCCAGAGCTTTATAGACACCTGCAGGACCTGCAGGATGAATAAATGTTTTTATTTTCATTTTTGAGTAGGGAAAATAGAGGCAAAATGAAAGAAAATTATTTTCTGAGTCGCTGACAGAGCTACAAAGAGTTCAATGTCTTCTACAATTCAATCACAAGGTGAGGTTTTACATTGCCCTAAGCACTGAGGCCAAAAAGATCCAGCTAGTACAATGGATTATTTTCATAAAAATAGAAGTTAATCTCCTGAACCTGCGCACAGAAGTCTGGCCCCATGTTTATTCATGCATATTCTTCAAGGGATGCAAGAAAATCCATATGCTGTGCTGGAAAGAACAATTGCATTCCTACCTGGCAACACAGAGCACAGGAAAAGGACCCCCCATCGACCCCTTCCTACACAGTGGGAATACCTGGTTGTGCAGATGCCAGGTTTGGTAGTCATCTTTGTTACACCTTCGGTTGAAGAGAGACTTGTAATCCACTTTGACCAGCTGCCATTCGGAACGGAGACTGAAGTGCCCAAAAACTCTGAACATGGGAGACAAAAACAATAAAAGAACCAGAGTCAGCCAGGCATGCTTCCATTAAGCAAATAATGTTTCAGAAAGACAAAAGATTTACAAATTTTCCTATGAAATAAGGAGGAACAGAAGAGATTTCCACACTGACTCAAATCCTCCTGTGTCCCCAGTGTGCTGCCATTCTTTATTCTGGTTCATCTTAGTTTACACTGTAATCACACAGGGTTGTTGGCTTTGCTCTCCCCTCAGTCCTTCTGTAGGCCGTAGCCTGCATCGAAATTCCTCTGCATTGTGCTGTTCTTCGTGAAACAAAGACCATCCAGGAATCAGTCATGTTCTCCCACTGCGATCTGTCTCAGCTCATTGGTATCAGGGAGAGAAAGGCGGGTGGGTATTTAAGAGTCTGGAGTTGTGGCTTTGCTGTGAACACCTGTCTATATCCAAGCTCTGTCTCACAGAGGCAAGCTCCATGAAGCTGACAAGAAGGGGAAAGAATAAAATCCAAGAAGAACCTGTGCCAAATGCATATTCAGGTTAGAAGTGAGTAGGTGGGGAAGGACTTGTCTGGTAGAATGGATTTACTAGGTAGTTTGTTGCTGGCTTTCCAGAACAATTCTTAGTGTGGTCCTTATTGTGGGGTATTAGCAATGGGAAACACCATGGCATTCAGGCAAAGGTACAGAAGTGGCTGCAATTCCTGTTCCTCAGCACAGACGGCACATCCCGGACCAAGATACACTCATGGAAACCAAAGCAGTATGGGGTGCCAGAACACTTGTTGTGAGGAGAAGGAGAGGGAGGAACAGGAAAGAGCATGGGGGGATGGATGCAGAAGGCCTCCAAAACTGTGCTCAAATAGGAATTCCAGCTGCAGTTCCCCTCCTCACTTTTCCTTGGCACTGGGTAAGTCCCCTCACCTCTTATGCCACAATGGCTGTCAGCACAAACTTGTCTGTGCTGGATGTGATGCATGAGTGAAACACCATTTCTGCAAAGCAGCAATGCAGCAGGCAGAAATCATTTAGCCCAGCACATTTATACCAGTTTAGAATTTGGCCTGGGTGTTTATTACACAGAAAACAAAGCAAAAGGAGGAGAGAACATGACAAAACACAAACACTTGCCTGAACCTAGAAGATAACAGGGCCAGAAAAATCCAGGACTTTCACAATAAAGGAAAATTTTATTCCTCAGACTGAGTCTTAGCTAACTGTCCATCAGGAGAGCAAAAGGTTTCTTTGTGCTTTACAAAAATCATCAGAATTACTTCATTTTTAAATCTATTAAAATAAGCTAAAAAAAGCCTCTGACACTGAAATTCTTCCATGATAATTAATGAAAAAAAAACAACCCAAAGTTTCCTAAATGGAAAGCAACATATTAGCATTCCAAAAGCACAGAGTATTAAACAGTCTTTAATTAAATGATTTCAAAGAAGATCTTTGTGTATAATTGCTATAATTTAGATGGAAACAATAGCACACTAAATGTAATTAGAGGAGTGTGAACAGAGAGGGATGTTTTCCTCTGTGCTGCAGAGATGGTTCTGGGTCACCTGATTGCTAAAGCAGTAACTTCCCCACCCTCCCCTTGCTAATGAAAAGCTCCTTAAGGCTAATCTCTCCCGGTGGTGCAGGCTGTAGAGACGCCAACAAGCACCTGCACCCTGTGTGAGCACTGCTCACCAATACTAAATGTCACCTCGACACCTCCAGCATGGTTTCATTGACCAGACAACATGATGAAGGTTATGTTACAGTTCAAGATGACTTTGTTGTGTGTTTGAAACTTCCATGAGTTTCTATAAGCAAACATAAGGAATGGAAAAGAGTGCTGTGTTATCTGTGGGGCTCCACTGGTCTCTCAAACAGCATTCCTTGGGAAGTGATGAAAACCTTAATTGTCTGTGAAATTAAAAATGGGCAAAACAAACAATCACAGGGCACAAACCCTGACTGAGTAAAATCAGGTATTGCAGCTGAACTCTGCTTTCATCAGGTCTGTGAACTACATCACTGGATGTTTTTCTGTAGACAGGTTCATGCACGAGTCTCCCCACTGTACCTCTTGGGGTGGCCAGGTCCAGCGGAGGGTTGGGCAGACAGCAAAATGCTGCAGCACTTTAAAACTGCTAGTGTTCAGTTGTCAATAAGTGTTGAGCACTAAGTGCTCCAGTGCATACATAATGCTTTCCGTATCCACTGTAAACAGCCAAAAGAAGTCCCGAGGAAAAAGATGCAAAAAGAGATTGGTGGGAGTTTCTTTTTCCCTACTCAACTGGTGAGTCCTCACATTGCTTTGAAAATACCATTTCATTCATCTTAGCTGACTTCCACGTGCCTTTCTTTTTCATTTACTTTGTCTGGTCCCTAAATTAGGGAGGTAGATTTTTTAAATAAACAGAACTAATCTATGATGATGCAGGGGAAAAGGAAATAAACTATGATAAATTTTGTCTCAATAACTTTGTCTACCATGGTCTAACTGAAAGCTCTCAATTGCTTATTGAAAGGATAGAAAACAAAAGAAGAGAGATGGGTTTTCAAGGTCCAATTCTGGGAAGACCACCAAAAAAGAATATTTTATTTTGTCCATATAAGCAGTCTGATCTGGAAGTCATTGAGAAGAAATAAATACAAGAGCCCAGGCAGTATTTAGACAGGTATTTCTGACTAGGCTCAAATTAACAAAGGTTCTCCAACCTAAGTCATGGAATGGTAATTTAGAGACTTTAGACTGGATAGTTTCATTCTATCCCTCTGAGTAAGCAGTTAAAACTTCACATAAAATCTTACCTAATAGGACATCATCTTCTCAACTGGTTCTATGCATTGCTGACAGTGGAATCATTGCTAAGAAACCAGAAAATGCTTTCCCAGATCTTCTTTGGAGAAACAAAGCAAGCCTTTTATTGCCAGGACTGTATGTCATTAATTTGGAGAAAAATTGTTAGAAACATGGAAAACAATCGTGAAATGCCTACAGATTCATGATGGACTCATTTTAGAAAAGATCACTGGTAATGCTGCTAATTATATCTTTCATTAATTTTTTAAATACACAATAACTTACAAATGTGGTATATAGTGACTGGATAACCTTGTGCAGAAGTTCTTTAAAAGGCTTTTTACATTTATACAGTGCTCTCTTTTCAAATTGCATTGTTTTTGCCTTATCATTCCTTTCATTGTTGACAGTTCTGCTTTTTATGAAATTCAATACTGCTCATTTCTGACAGGTCAGCAGAATGAATTGAGGGTCACAAGATAACAACTCACCTACTGCTGGTCCATAGATTCACTCCCTGTTCCTGCTTAAGGTATGAGAACAGATTTCCTCACATAATAGCTCCTGTATTGCTCTCAGGGCAGGCATCAACTGTATCCATCTGGGTCTATCCCTGCCGGTAGTTTCAGATGAGCTGTTCAAGCATGAAACTGTAAATGTCTTCTCATGCCTTCTATCATTTCTGAAGTAAACCAGTAGGACATTATATGGAGCAAGCAAGCACTGGAGCTGCCTCTACTTGGCTGGTCCGATCTGGATATGCATCTAGTCTTACCTTCTCCAGTCACCCTAGTTTCTTTGTATAACACCTGCTGTCCTCAGCTATGCCCATCAGTGAGACAGATGACTGAAGATGCCAAGGAAGGAAGTACCTGACAAAATAATCTTCACTACAAAACATCAAAAGTACTCTCCTTTACGAAGCATTTTTCCTCCACTGGACATCAACAAGGTGAGAGACACGAAAAGGTTGGGGTTTCTCATCTTTCTCTCAAATTACCCTTTGGATCTCTGAAGCCAGATTTTAACAAGATTAGGCCCCACAGGATAGACTGTAAGCATTTTTAATACCGAAAAATAAAATAAAAATAAAAAATATAATATACTTAGTAGACAGCATCTTTTGAGATTAACTGCAGAGATGGATGGATCACAGAAAAGTAAAGCCAGAACAACAGAGAGCCAAATATATACTTTAATTGATAATACTGAAAGAAAAGCTAATTGCAGGGTCATCATAAATAGACTTCTATTTAGAAAAGCTTGAAATCCACCTTGATTTTAATTTCCTTCTATTGTAAAAGAAAAATGCTTGCAGAGGAAGTATCTTAGCAAGCAAAAAATCCCCAATAGTAAAATCACCCAAATTAGCAAATTACCTGAATCTGTACTTTTGTTGTGGGGATGTACAAAGGGACAAATCCAAGCAAGATCACCATCTGATTTCAGTTAAAATCTTTCTTTTTTTACATCTGTGCATCTAACAGGTAGTGCCAGAAGTAGGTATTAAATAGGAGAGCCCAAGAAGTGCTATAAAGCACAACCTGGAAGAATCATTTCCTGGCATGGAAACAAGCATGTTGTTCTGGTTTCTTTGCTCTAGTCCCCTGGAGAGGATGATTTTCTCTCACCAAAAGCAGCAGGAGTCACAGATCTGGGCACTTGCAGCTACAGGAGCACTGCGTAGTTAATCCACAACTGAAGGTGCTCATTCTCTAATGTCTAGCAAACAGAAGCACATGTTGCTACTGCTGCAATTTTAACACATAACCAGATATCCAAAGAGACCTTACCTTCCAGGCAAATATCACCAATGCTGTCACATGAGCAGTGTTTGATCAAAGCCACCCTAAACACAGTGGCAAAGCACAGATTGGAGAGTTCCTCTCTACAAATGGCAGGTATCAGACAGGCTGACACATAGTCACCCAGGGAAGGCCCACGCAGAATCAGCTTGGACCCACCAGTGCAAAAGCCAAGGACCAGATCTACTCAAATTTGGCTGGTCTGCTGTCTTGAACTCTGAAGGCATTTAACATTTTGGGCATGCTGTGTAGACATGGACCTGAACAGCTGCCAGGTAAAGCCCACATATGTCTAAGCTCTGCATTTCCACTCCTGTGGCTCTTGGCAACCTTGGAGAATAAAGTTCCTTTACAAGACCTATTCTGGCATTTATACAATGAGCACTGAGGTGGAACTAAGAAGCCTAGCCAGAACAGAGTTGTGATTTACCATTGGTTATTGTACTTTATATCCCAATGCTCCATATTCCATGAGAACTAATTAGTTCAGCATTAGTAAGGCACGAATACCAGTGGCTGCTATTTGCTCTGATCCACAGAGCTGGGTAACATGGACCAGAGGTAGAGGATGCCCTGGAGGAAACAGTCAAGATTCAGCCAAAATGTCCTAGCTCTAGCTGAGAATTGTGTTCCTGTAGAGGGTTATTTCACATTCATAATAGCTTTGATTTGCTTTAGATTTTTCTCCCTACTAGACAGGTTGGTCCTACATTTCCTGGGAAAATGGTGAGCCTATGCTAGAGTTGCTGGGTCAGTGAACTCTTACAGAAGGTCTTAGTACCTAAATGTAATTCCATCACTTGTTGGCATTTATAGCTTTTGAGACAATAAAAGAAAGTGCTGACAATTTCACACAAAGAAAAGGGCCTGCTATGAAATCTGGATATGAAGCCATCTCTGTGTAAGAAAATAGCAGTAAATTAAGACTAGTTGCTCTGTGCAGGCTGAGCTGTTAGGGCCAAACAGTAACAGAACAGCTGCAAGTTGTGCTGGTGGGCCCAGATTTTATGAATAGGTACTGAGAGAAGAGCTATTTCTCCATGAATTAAGCATAAATCATGACTTATGAGAAAACCAAATGGGCTGTGTAATCTCTCAAATTTTTTTAATTCTTTTTTGTTTTAGGGGCTTTGATGGAATTAGCGTTAAAGAAGGTCACTAGTTACATGGAAATTGAATGGAACAAGACTGAGACAAGGAAGTAGAACTTAATTGAAAGAGAGACAAATCAGCAATTAAGGAGAGTGGAAGAGGGAGAGTTATGCTCTCTCATGCCTGGTGAGATGATGCAAGGAGTAAGAGAATGGAAACAAAGGAAACATAAAAAATGAAAGATCACACTGGAAATGCAGGCAATTGCCAACAGAAAACACTGTCTAATTTTTTTCCTAAACAATAAATACAATTTTTAAGAGCCACTTTGGAGCTTTTAATTCAGTTGCTTTTGGCTGACCTGTCAACTAGGAACAGTAGCCTGAGGGCAATGGGTGATGATTAAGGGCTGCTGTACTGTCTGTGGAACAAAAGAAAAAGTAAATTGTCTTTATTTTTTTTAGAAGAAAGAGGTGCATTTTCTTCCAAATAGAATATACCATCCATTTGGCTCTAGATTTTCAGCTGGTGCAAATTAGTGTGATTTAGATCATCTAAATAGACCATCTCGGATATAAGGCCTTGTTCCACTGTTATTACTCAGAGGAAGAAAAAACAATAGCAGTGAAACTAACAAGAATATACCAACAATATATCAGACAGCAGCTTGTATGATGACAAATTTGTTCAAGAAATTTTAGTCTGTGTTCTGTTTCCCAAGGAGAAGGGTCAAACAAGAATTTCACAGAATTTCTCATGCAAATGGAATCTGAAGGATGTGGTTTACTTCCACTTCCAAGTGAACCTGAATGTCATGACATGGAGGTTTTCTACCGGAGAGAAATTCAAAGAGTTGGCCGCTAGCAATCCGTATTGAACTGGTCATGGAAAGACAAATTTCAGGTCAGGAGGGTGAGAGGAGGTGGGACAGGTGAAGAGTTTCGCTGAATACAGGTAAAAAAACCAAAGCCTTGCAATAAAAATCCTGCAATACAATCATGGCAGATCCTTTTCACTCAGCTTTGGAATACAGTCCTGGGATTATTCATCAGCTCAATGAGCACTTCCTTTAAAGTGCTAGCAGAAGAGGAAAACCACTGCAAATGACATGGTACAGCATGATCTTTTAGTTAGCAACTAATGCCAAGTGCAATTAGTAAGTAATCTGCAGAACGTATAATTACAAAGCAGCCCTACAGTTTGGACTCGATTTCTCCATTAGCCACACAAACACTGTACACGGCAACAGGGGAGACAGGGATTTTTTTGTTATTATTTTTTCAAATAGAAAGTGCTATCAAAATAAGAACTTAGTGAATGACAAACCAAACCTTTTGAAATTTGGTCTCTAAAAAATTTATTGCCAATGTTCTCAAACCACTTTACATGACAATTGCTTCAAAAGAAATCCCAGCAACATGAAAGAGAGTGTGAGACACCTAGGAAGGGGGATGGGAAAGCACATTAATTTTTAATGCTGTTTTTCAGAAGTGTTCTCTCTCTTCTAGGAAGCAGTCATGGAAGACAACCAGTTTCTGACAGCTTTGAAACACAAAGATGCTGCCACTCTCTTCTAGAAAAGATACTGGCAGGTATCAACAGTGTGTTTCATCCACTAATGAGCCTGTGGTCTCAACAGAGGCAGGTGCTGCTGCTTTGCCAACACAACACATTTACTCATTGCAATCTTTCATCCTATGAATCAGCACATTTCCAGCCAGATATGTTCAATATAAATGTGGAAGCCATTGCTCAGAATATGTAAGCTCTGAACACCTGTGACAGGTGAAGCAGGATGATGAGTTTTGCTTGGGAATCAGAGAAGAAGGCTCAGAAGAGGGAAGCTCTGGAGAGCTGCTTTCCACCACTCATTCAGCCCAATGATTAAAAAGCTGTTAGAGTGAACTCTGCAGCCAGCCCAGCACTGAGACTTCAAGTTTCCAGAAAAGCTGGTGTGCTGTACCACCCTTTTCCCTGTGGAGGATCAGAGCCAGGTTGAGCAGGAAAGGTGCTATAAGGCCATATGGTTTCTTGGTCTCCTGAGGGCTGGTGGGATCAGGGCACCAGAGTATTTCGTGCCTTGCTCTAACACAGAGGTGAAAGACTCTGAGGAATGTATGTGTGCACAGCATCCTGCCCCTTTCTGTGCACCCCACACCCAGCCTGAGTGCCTCATACAGTCCAGCCCCACTGCTGGCAGGAGGACAGCACAGGACAAAGAGCCATCTGTCCTTACCTAGCAGTACAAGAAACCAAGCACAACAGCCTCTAGAGAGAATATCTGGATTGTATTGCCATCAGGCAAATCTTATCCTATTAGTTAGGGAAAAGAAATTACGTATTAGCTCATTCTGGCTCCTTCTGTAAGGGTTTTTTTTTTTTTTAAGAATTCATTTCAGTGAATACCAACCCCCAGTCAGCACATCTTTCTCTAAAGTCATTCTCTCTGCAAATGCTTACCTCTCCATCCACCTTGTCTGAGCATTACAGACATGATTCAGAACCTCCTTGCCCCCACGGAATAGGAAAAGTCAGCACAGTGGGGTGCTCACTTAGGGCTTAGGAAACTTGCATTAATGCCAAGCTCTCCCTGTGACAGCCTCCTGAGTGACTGACCATGGCATGGCCCTTGTTCTCCCTCAATTTCCCTACCAGCACAATACAACTAATGAGGTTGATTTCTTTAGTATAATATTTGATCTATGGTCCATAAATAGCACTTGACTCCAATGACAAGCATGTTTTCCACAGAAAGCCAAAGAGAGACAATACATGCCACAAAGCCCAATGTCTTCTTCATGTGCTATGGCTTCTGCCAGGAATCCTCTGAGTACATGGTGCAACTGCTGGGAACAGATTTTGGGTCACAGACATCCTTCGCTAACAGCCAAATAAATCACATGATGCTGTCTGAGCAGGATTACGTTAAGTAGATGTTCTCATCACCTGATTTGTCTATTTGGGTGCCACAGGAAGACCTCAGCTCATACTGCAAGTATTAACAGCACAATCAATATTGTGACTCTGTGGACTCTTTAGGTGAATTCATCCAGTGATCCTAAGGCTAACAAATAGACTACTCCTCTGGCAGAGAGGGAGATGGAAGAAGGAAGTGACACTGATTAATCTGTGATCGTTAAAAATGTTTTTAAGTATTGCAAATGAAGATAATGATATGGGTAATCAACTGTCTTACTTCAGGGTATAAACTGATCATCTGCTGGGATAAAATGGGAATTCCTATAACACATTTTCTTGTCCATTGTAAAGTCACTTGATGGCATTAGCAGATTGATCATTTTTGTTCAAAGTCCAAGCAATTCATTACTTCCAGAAGGTTTTGAAATTAGATCAGATGATACAGGAATGCAGCTCACTATAGCAAATGCCAATATCCTCTCAATCATTTTGGTTTCCTTACTTAGTAGTTGTATTTGGAATTTTTGTTCTCAGATAAAGTTCCAATTCTACTTTTCTTTCCATATGCAGTCATTATTTTCACAGATTCATTTTAATTTCACAGATTCTATTCTGAAGAGTCCTTATGTATGGTTACACACTGCAGTCTGCACAGCCCCATGAGTCAGGACAGCGAAATGAACTCACAAGGACACATCAGAGCCTTGCAGGAAAATCCACAGCCAATAACAGTGCCAGCTGCACCACAAACAGATATTGCAACAAACAGAAAAAGAAAGGAAAACTGAAATGTGAGATGAAACCACAATAAGAACAAGAATTAAAACCTACCAGTCCTTTTACTATCTAATTGCACCTATGCAATTTGGATAAACCACGCTTTGGAATCTGCCTTCCAATCTTTTAAAAATGGCAGGCCTGAGAGTGTGAACAGTCTGGGTGGTCAGCCTTGACTCCCACAAGAAGTGAAGATAAATAAGGACAGAGTTCAGAATCCTTCAGCACAACTGTTCCCATACATGACCTTGTCTCTCACTTTCTGCACTGGAAGCTGCAAGCTGGATTTAGCTCTCTACAGAACTCTAGTGAAATCTTTCATCCAGATTCCCTCGTCCCCAAATTTCTATTGGGCTCAGCAGCAGCAGAAGTCATAGGAGAAGATTTGCCCTTTTTAGAGAAAGCTTCTCTTTCCCAAGCAGAATGAAGTGAAGAGACCAGATTGATGGCAGGAAAGTTTGAAGGCAGCTGCTAGGCCACAGGAGTTGAGGAACACTGTGATTCTCTTCCCCATGCACGTTGTACAAGAAACTCAATTCCTCCTAGGAAAAACAATCTCATGGTGTTTTGCCATCCACTCACATCTCTCACTTACTGAGATTGCTAGCAGAGGTGCCAGATAAAGGGCAAAGGCTGGCCCTCTAGGGAGAAAACCAGGTCCTCTGACCACATCCCAGCAAAGGCACTATTTTCTATCACTGTTTTCACTTTAACATTTCTCAGCACAACCACTCAGATGTAGGAGACCCACGGCTCCTATCCTTAAGCAAAGGGGCAGAATGTTTCAAGGACAATGTGTCACCTTGTCATTTTCTTGCCTGTATTAGCTTTTAAATGTGACAGTAAGACTTAACCAGAAGGGAGAGGATGTTGCCTTGCTTGAAGACCAAAGATAATAATCACCTTATCAGAAAGCAACAGGAAAATGAGTCTTGGCTCCCATGTAATTTGGAACTCAGTGTGAGTTTAGACCTGGGAGCTGTTGCCCCTTTCTCATACTCTCTCTGCTGAATGTGAATCAGAATCTGTCCATGTTGTATCCCTACCTGCACCTACTTTGCTGGTGTCTTCTAGAAGTCAGTCAGTTCTTCAGAATAAGAGTTATCTCATGGAACTCCTGGCCAGGGAATGTGGCTGCTAAGTTTTTTATTTAGGGGGGAAAAAACCTCAAAAAATAGAAAAACTCATGAATGTCGCAGAAATACAAAGAATGCCACGTGTAGCCAAATTCCTTATTTACAAAATACTTGTAAATGTGAGAAGTGTGTAAGATGATAATATTTTTAGGTTTTTGTTAATATACATATTTTAGCATCCTCTGCTTGCCACTGTTGGAATATGGAACTGACATAGAGAGACCTCTGGTCTGACTCAGTATGGCCTGTGCTCTTAATACTTTACTTTTCACCTCAAATCTCCCCTGGCATCCATCTCACCTTTTCCAACATTTCTCAATTACTTATTCATTCTGCCTCACTCTTCTGCCACCCAGTGATGGATTGCCAGTAATTTTATGGATCTCCTGGAAAAAACTGCTCCCACTTCATCTCTGGTGAAACTGGATGGCCATGTAAACAAAAAGGTGTTAGAGAGGGCCTGGACTTGTAACCTATTCATTTACAACCAGGAACATTTTCTTACATGCATAGCCAAGGGCAGCAGTCACAGCAATGTTGACAGATCAACTTTCAGCTCACTGAAAATGTTAATGCTCAATTATGCATACACGGATATATATGAATCATTAAGTATACATACATAGAAAGACATTCATATTTATATACATACATATGGGTGTGTCTACATAAATATGTTTATCAGTACAGACAAACTTAATGACCCCCATCTATAAATGAGTGTCTGTACACACACGCGTAATGAGTCTACTAAAATGATGCAGGGCTGTGAAGCTAAAAGGTTATTTCTCTTAATGTAGGTTTGAAGAGATACTTTAGCATAGGAGATGAAGTGGCAGGGATAATAATTATGAGTCAGAGCTGGAACAACATAAAGCCCTTCTTTGGACCCACAAAAAACATCTTGTCTCTGATTTGAATGGTACAAACCAGCAACTCTTGCAAGTAAATGTTGCTTCTTTTTGGATATATCACAATTGACTAGAAAGGGAATACAATGTGATTCCCTTCCCCTTGAGAACATCAAGCAAGTAACATGCTGTGCCTATGGCTTGTCAACAGAGATGTTAGATCTGACCAACCAGAACATGACATCATTAAAAGATATACTGGTTGCCAGTGAGGGCTACATGACAGAACTTAAAAACCTGTAGATTTCAAAAAGACTAGTACCTTCTAGGCATTCATTGCATCATCTAAGAACAGGTCTAACCCATCATGCTGATGCACTGGAGTTATTTTCCTAAAGGCCCCTGTGTTTTCTACAGCTGCTTTCCCCACACCTGCATCAAACACTGCAGTGTGCTTTGTTATACAGCTCTACACTAAATAAGCTGAACTGGCTATCTTGTCAGATGAGATAAGTGTCAAAACAGCAGCAAAAGGAACTTTGGAAGTGGATGATCAGCTAGGAGTGGAGAAAAGAGTGCGGATTCACCTCGGTTAGGCAACAGTTCCAGGGAAGATCAGCTCACACAGGCTTATGGTACTTCCCCCTGTGTATCACAAAACTACATTCTTAACAGAGTTCACTCAGCTTGTAAGGAAATAATTTGCACTGCTTTAGTCATACAAAATAACGAAATCATAGAACAATTTAGGCTAGAACAGACCTCTGCAAGACATTCTGTCCAACTTCCCACTAAAAGCAGCTCCCAATTAAAGTACACTGAGATATTCAGAATCATATAAAGCCCCTAGAAGCAAATTTACAGATTTTACCACACTGGCAAGTTCTTTAGGACTGTCTTAGGATACACAGCACAACGCACACAAGATCCAAAAAGTCTAAGATACTCATACAATAAAGACAGATACTGTATCTGCTCACATAATAGCCATGAAATGGTATGAAATTCTGTGTTAAAACGGTTGCTGCTTTCTACAGCCCTTCACAGTATGTGGCACAAAATGAAGGTTGTGAAAGCCATTCTACTGATATATTGATTTTAATAAGATAATATTATGATAATATTGTTAATAATGCAATATGTTAGTAATAGTTGGAGTATAATGACTATTTAATACACATTCCCCTCAGAATATTACTTTTTACAAGTAGTTGAACACAGAGCATTTTTATGCAAACGTATGGAAGAAATTTTCCCTGTCAGGCACCAGCCAAGACCACTAGGTGAAATATTTTGCATTTGCCAGGATGAAAGACCAATCTTTAAAAGCCACTACCCTACCCAGTTTGTCAGTACACAAATACCACAGTCTTGGTCTCTCTGCCTCAGCCCCTCTTCTAGTTTAAGGGCTCCCACTGACCCCATGGTCATCTGGGGGATGCTAATCCCAAACTGTTGTGCTACTCTCATCTTGAAACTTCTCAAAATCTCTGGGATTTCTATACACAAACACAAATTCCACGCACCTCCAACCCACTGTGTGTTATCTTGATTCAGAGGATGGCCAGTAGCAAGAGAAAGGCATTGACTTCTTATCAGCCAAAGCTTCCACAAGCTCACCATCATCCTACACTGCCCTTATAGATCAGTCCATTAAAATTCTCATTGTGAGAAATATCTAAGTGATCTGCACAGAAATGGTTTTCATACAGGCTTTACAAATTTACATCCTCAGTTCCTTTAATACTGTGGATAGGTATGTCTAAATATTTATTGCAAGCGTGAAATTTCTTTGTATAGCTTTTACAAACTAGTAAGAATAATTTTAAAAACTGCTAATGATGACAGTAATAATAAAAACAATAACAATAACATTGGCAATAAATACACAGTATTCAGGAAGATAACTCACTTCCTACATTCTCCACCAGAAGACTACAGAGATATAAATAACAATAACCTTAGCTTTATAATGCATCTTTCATCTCAAAAGAAAACTGCATTGATTTATAACATGAATGGGCTAAATCGACAGCTAGTTGCAACTGATTGGTTCCACTGATTTCAATGAAGCTGCTGATGTGCAGATTTATGCGAGCTCGGATGTGTCTCTCTACATGTGTGTGTGCATGTATCTGCACGTGTGTGTGGTTGGAAAGTTACACACACTGCACAGTGCATAAAGGATTTCACAGAAAAACACTGTATTACCAACACAGAAAGCGATGCATTATCATAGCATAGAGTGCATGGAATTAGAGGTTCTAATCTCTGTCCAGGAGTTGGCATATATTTCCCCAACAGGATGCTCACAGCAGTCTTGTGAAAAGGCTCACAGGTGTATCATACGCTGTTGCATGTTGCTTTTTGCAAAAATAGGGGCACTGTTTGCAGACAGCAAAGCAGCAGACGCACAGATAAATTTTTCCACACAAACAAGTAGTCTGTTTTTATGAAGAAAAAGCCAAAGCCAAGACAACATTTTGGAATAAAGGAAAAACTGACAATGGTACCAGAATTGATACAAGCTATATTGCAATAAAATCTCAATAGCTGTCTGTGACAGGCGCAAAAGCTGCCTTGTTCTGCCCTAGCACTGTTTGGGAATAAAGCATAGGAGTGCTGCTTCTTTGTTTATATATAAAGTGCAAAGGATAACCATAATTACTTAACCTGGACTTCCTAAGACATTTTTATCACAGGAGATCCAGGAGCTAGCTAGGCCTTCCTGAGCCCTCCAAGACTGCAGCAAAGTATTTCTTCTGTCATGGCATAGATGGCGAAGAAGATGACCTTTTGTTAGAAGAGTGAAAGAGGATTTCCTTCCAGTCCCTTTCTGGCAGCTACAATGAGCTCAGCTTTGAATGCAGACTTCTCAACACAGTCACTTCTGTTTGTCTAAAGCCGATGGGGATCTGGTTTTTGAAAGGCATAACAACACAAATCATGCAAGAGTTGGAATAAATTCAAATCACTAGCAGAACTGTCCAAGATACACAACTATTACCCTGTCCAAACTTCCTCAGAAACTGCCAAGCATACCTAGCAGTCTACTCTCAGTTTGCCACTACCTCTGACACCAGCAATGAGATCCACCTACACATTTCTGCCATATAAGTAAGCAGATACACCGAAGCCTAGAAAAAAATAAACTTGGCCTGAATCTCTTTTCTCTTGCAAGTAGTGAAAATCTGCAGGAAGTGCAGGTGCAGAAAAGCAGGAAAACCAAACTGACTGCAAGATTAAATTTAGAGTCTATCTCCTGCCCCAACCTGGAGTGGTAAAACCGTGCCTGGTGTGATTAACCAAAGGCACTCCTTCATGCCCCTGCAGATAATCTTCATAGGTGTGCCTCAGACTAAGGCATTTTAGCCACCTTCCTTTCTGAAAGCTGTTTCAGCCAGCTCAGATAAAACACAAGAAAAAATGCATTTCTGCAAGCAATCAAGACAGTGCATCTACTCCTTGCTTTGTTCAGAATCCCAGAGCAGAGTGCTCTGATCTGCTTTGTGTAAGAGGTCAGATGACTCCTTGAAGATGCCTTTGAACTTTAAAACTTCCCTCTTTCCCCCGGTTGTTAAATTCAGATCCTGGCCTGTTCTTGGGCCAACATTACTCCATCAATTCCACCAGCCTTACCCACTGCTTCAGCACTCTTTGGAGGAGGAAGGTCCAAACACCTTCAGTGCCAGCCCAGGCTCTTCCTTCATGGTATGGGTCAACCATAATATACTATAGCCCAGAACAGGAAGGTTATTGTGAGCTCAGCTCTGCATATGCACAGTGAGAACACTTTTAGCTTGAGCTAAAACCAGACACACAGCCCATAGTGCAGATAGCAAGCAAGAAGGTTGGGGACATTCATACCCAGCAACAATCTCAAAAGACAGTCACACCACAACTGAAGCAGGCACAGAGCTCACATTAGGTACAACCATACAGAACTCTGATTTATGAAGAACACTGCAGTCCCTGGGCCATCAAATCCAAGGAATGAGATCTCAGCAGTAATTATAAGGACCTCTTATTGTCACTTATTGTAAGCTGATCAGGACTACACCACTCTCCAGAGAAGCAGATTTATTTACTGTTCTATGTGAATTCCCAAGCTACAGCTTGGGACCACCTGTCCCTGTTATAGCCCCTGACTACTGGAAAGGGTTTGGCTCCATCATCTACTTGCCACATAATGCATGGACATCTCAACCAGGTCTGTGACCATCAGCAAAACCCGTACACCAACACCATGCCTTCATGCAACACTACATGTGTAGCTACACAGTGCTGCACGGTACATGATGAGGCTTACCACATGCTTGGGGTTCTCCATGCACCCCTTCTGTCATCACAGCTTGAAATAGGAGCTACTATACTTACGTCATGATCTGGGTCTCTATGCCAGGGTCTACAAGCGATCCATCCACAAAGAGTGGTGTTGATGTGAAACTGTATTTACTCCAAGATCTTCCCTCATCAAAACTCATCCTGGGATAGAAGCAGACAACATTTATACACATAAAAACACTTATTCTAGAGCAACTGCAGCAATTAAATGTTGGCTAGGGTCTGTGAGTTCCAGCAGCTAGATTTATAGACAAGCACCAGTCTTTGCCATTTCCCAGCCCACTAAATTCATGCTCTTGATGTACTTTGAAAGATCAAAGCTTTAGAAAGCATAAACACTGGCAATAAGAATATGGATAAACTTAATGCAGCTGTACATCAGACCTCAAGGGATCAAGAGGCACTGCCAAGACCTGTTTCTGGATCTGGAATAGCACCTGGCATGAGGCATGGCTCAGAGCATAAGCAGCCCTGGCCGGACTGCATGAAAATTGCTATCACCACCATAGGATATTTGACTCATCCATGTATCAGTGCCATGTGGCATTAGCTACTATCTCTCTAGTCCTATTAATTCTTCTTTGCATGCCCTTTCAGCTCTGGTCTCTGTTTTACAGAGAGGTGGAGGAAGGAGACCAATCTGAGTCACAGTGAGTAGATAGGTTGGTGCTCCTTGCCTGTTACTGTTTTGAAACAAAGCTGCATGCTGGTTAAAATTAGAACACTTCTCTTCTTAGAGGGTGAGTTTTCACACTGTTGGTGACAAGCCAGGGTAATTCAGTGGCTTTTGATCATCTATCCCTACCTACAATTACCATATGCCTTACTTTCTGTTTTTAACAAAAAGCACATGTAACCTAACCCAGCTGACAGGGTCCTGTTTGAAGTAGAGTCAGTGCAGTGGGCTCTTGGATGAGCACAGGGGGGTTAGCAAACCCTGCCCTCAGCTACACCCAAGCAACATCTCTGATAACTGCAGTGGAGTACATAAATAGTCTAACCAACCACATCAGCAGACAGAACGGGTCAGGACTGTGGTGGTCTCTACTTTAGTGCCCCTTCCCAGTCTCCCTCAAGACCTCCCCCCACCCCTTCCATGGCCCCAGGAGCCCCTCTGACACTGTAGGATTTCCAGGCTCCAGCCCTGCCCAGCCATGGGCCTGACATGCAGGTCCCAATTTGACCTCAACCCTTCCATATCCCCGCTGAGCTGCCCAATGTCCAGGGCTGGCGCTGCCCCTGGCTGCCCTGCTCCTGGCTGGGGTGATGGGAGGGGGCCTGGCTGCCAGATCGTGTCTCGCTGCCCCAGGGACCTCGGTGGGCTCCTGGCTTTGCAGCCCCCTGAGAGCTACCAGCCCTCACATTCCCCTGACAGCCTGTGCCCACAACAGTGCAGCAAACAGCCAGAGGAGGGTGTGCACACCCAGCTGCTACTGCAGCAGGAAAGACAGGCAACCTGCAGCTGTCAGCACCCAGCTCCCAGAGCTGCTGCCCATGGACACTTCTGAAAGCAACCAAGCTGGTCCCTTCTCCCAGACTCTCCACACAATTGTTCCTGCACAATTTCTACCCAAAATTTCAGCCCCAAATTGTATCAGCAAAGGAAGAACAGAGAAGTACAAAGGCTTATTAGCTATAACATTATTTGATCCTTTCCCAGCACAGCTGTTACAGAGTTCTCTAATTCTGTGAGGTACCTGGGCTGTGAATGATAACAGATTACTGCCGATGGACATTACCAAAGAGATATGGCCCAAACTTATTTTAATAGCATGAAGCACTTCTCATTTTAAAGTGAACATGAAAGCAAATTTGCCCTATTTGGAGGGGATGGGGCTAGAGGGTGTTGAATGTGTGCATGCACATATTCATCTGAATCTGTCAGGCAGGGTCCTCGTGGGAATCCTCCCCACTCCAAGTAGGTAGGACACTATCCGAGATGCCACCAAATCACCAGGAGGCTGCTGTAGTGTACATTACAAACCATATACACCAACCTCACATTGCTGGTATGGAAAGCCAAGACTGGCAGTCACCATACCCTAACTCTCTGCCTCTCACATCACCTAGAAAGACACCTCCACTTGGCTCACAATGCACATGTGCCAGATAGGAAGTTGACTTTAGACCAAAGACAGAAAGCTGGGAGTACAACAGCATACAAAAAGATTATCTATCCTAAATCTATTTATTTAAATGTATGTATCTTCCCATACACCTGTGCATTTGTATGCGTTCTGCTTGCATGCTTATCTCTCTAAATAGCATTTCAATTTCTGGGGAACAGCATGCTTCATTAGCTTAGCTAAAGTTCTCTCAGCTTTTCAATTACCCGCCCCTCTTTTCTCCAGGATGAAACTTATTGTACAATGTCTCAGCCTGAGAACTAATAGATTTACATGTATCCTTTAATCTATTCCACTCCTGCCCATAAAACAGGTGCCTACTGAGGCAATATGAAGCAAATTCCAAAGCCCCAAAGGGTACAATTTTGGAGGAAACCTGTTGGAGTTTATTGATAACAGATCTAAATCACTACTCATTTAATAGAGTGGGTGGGACACTCATACTGCACATTCCATTGCATGAGGCTTCGTATAAAGGCAGAACATCGGAAACAAACCTTTGCAAAGCAAATAAAGGTGAACTGAACTCTCAGCTTCGATGGAAAGTCAACCTGATACCAAATGCTTCCCAATATTTAAGTACAGTCACTTGCATGCAATGTTTTTTATGTCCAAAGAGCCTTCACAATTAAAAACACAATTAAAACAGTTACACCTGGCTTGAATAATACAATAATAAATGGTTAAACATGACATGCAGCTCCTTCAGTAAGTGGCTCACCCTTTACTCTTCTGGAGCTCAACTTGGGACAGTCTGGGGACATCTACTCTTGGTTAATACACACTTCTTCTGCCTTTACTCACACTTGGTTTGATCTAAGATTTTGATATGGTCCTGATGTCCTCTTTCCTGAGGGTACTTTAGTTATAGTCATGGCAACTGAGTTAACTATCAGAGGCTTATGTTTCTAGTCACACACCAACACACTCTAACCACAGACTGGAGTCTGCAGTGCATCATTATGAGCCTGCCCTGTTACTACTTTCCTTTATGTGTCTAGTTATGGAGGCTGTTGACAAGAGAGTGCTGACCTCAACTAATCCCTCATCCTGACTCACTACAGCTGTGTATATTAAGTTATAACTGCAACAAGTTTGCTTATAATAAAACAACCAATTTCCTGAACATTACAAAGCAAGACAAAGATTGCAACCCTCATTTTGCATATAATGAATTGCTTGTAGTTCCACATGGAGGCACAGACCTCTTGAAGAACATTTGTTTCCCCTATCCTAGAAAAATTACAAAGCCTTAGTAATATGAGCCAATACATCCTGCAGTTAATAATCCACTACCCCACCAAGACTAAAGCACTCATTTCTTTAGCTCAGGTGGTAAAGAAATGTGCTCAAATGCAACACATTCAAACTTTTATAGAAATCTATGATGCAGTCATCCCAGAGTTGTCTGTCAGATCAGAAATACAAAGATCAGAATCTTTTTATATTGAAAAAGTAGCCATTAATGTTCTTAAAGTACATCTCCAGAATGTTAGTTTGTGATGGGTAAAGACAGCCTGCCTTGAGGTGGCCAGCTTCAGAATGACTGCAATTTCACTGAAGGAGTTTGTACAATAATGACTCAGGGAGAGGAGACCTTAACTCTTCATCACTGCTGTCAAACCCCATTGCTTTCTTTTTCTATTTCACTGAAGCCCACATTTCCCATTCTGCATGAAATATGTGCAATGGACATGTGCTTAGCACGATTAAGCTGAGAGACAATTCAATATTGCAGACAGGAACACAAATCTTGTCTCTGAAAGCTATTTCTAACTAATTCATTTCTAAACAACATTAGCAACTGGATATGTCAATCCATTAGATATGTATTAGGCATACCCCTCTTTCAGTCAAGATCAGAGACTGAAGGTGATGCTAACACGCCCATTTTCTTTTAACAGTGTTAGTTCTGAATTTCAGAATGCCTCTCTCCAGTGTTTTGCTGGTGAAGGGTCAAAGGCGAAAGAGCTAAGGAAAAATCATTTTGGATGGTATCTTTAGTGCTAAGACTGTTATAAGCACTATATATATATATATATTTATAGCAAAATTGTGTCTTCAAGAGAAACCATTTTGCCCTATTTCACCTCCAACTCTATTCAGTTGCCACCACTGTATCTCTGGAAATTGATAGTCAAATACTAGAGGAGACACAGATGTTAGTAACATATCTCTGTTGTCCTTATCTACACCTACTGCCCTCTCCTCTCTCTGCCTCTATCTGTCCTAAGAGATTAATGTTAAATTCTGTAAACAAAAAGCAGAAATGAGACACATCCTCTCAGATATACCTGATGCACAAAGGATGACTTATTACTTAGTATATATGTGTCTGTGGGAAAGAAATCCCACCTGGAAGCTCATAGTACATTACCAGTGCAAAGAGTAATTAGAGATGCATATTATTATGTATAGAGACATTATATTCATAGAATGGTATAATAATCATTATATTAATCAACAAAACCAAAATTATGGTAAAACACAGATAAGAATGTCTTAATATGCTCATTTTATGGACACTAGCAGATGCTGACCAGGTGATGCCACATCTGTCAGATCATCCCCATCAAGAAACCTCAAAGTAATAAGTTTCCTTACCACATGTGCCGGATGGGCACTGACGTGTGTTTCATGGCCACTAGTGCCCCTCCCCAGTCAAGAAACCATACATTATACTCCTCCTCGAAGATCTGCAAACAAATGAGGTACTGCATGAGTGCTCCACTCCACTGGGAAGAGTCAGAAGAAGAATAGCAAAAGGCTCCATGCTTTCTTTCACTCTGCAAAACATACCTGTCTCCAGGAATTGCCACCGTCAGAAGAGATGAACACGCCAGCATCAGTGTAGGAAAGCTCAGAGCCAATATTGCCTGCAACACAAGTGTCAGACATTCTTGTATGGATGAACACAGAACTGCACTTTTCCATGATACCAAAATTACTTGGCCTGACCACTGCTTTTTTGCTGATCTTGATTCTGTTCTCATCTAAAAACACCACCGCAGTCAGGTGGTAACATTCATTTACAAGGGCTGTGACATTTGAAAATTGACACTGGGAGCAACAGTATTATCAGCTTATCTTCCAAACAGATAACATTGCCCATATCTGCAAGCTACTAAAGGCAGGCTTATTTTAGGCAAGGAGCTACATACTAAAAAATCTGTGTATGAAGCTCCATACACATTTTTCTCTGAATTTCCAGTCCCTTGTGCTCTGGCTGGTGAATTGCATCTCTGTGATCTGCCAGTCTTTATCAAGGGCAAGGTAATTACCTCTCTGTCTCTGCTTTTGCGCAGAGGAGAGCATCCAAAGTGAGTTACTCCTATGGCTGAGTGCAAAGGTGAAACGCAGACCCCACTGAAATCCATGATTATGGGGCTGGAAAGTCTACTCAAGATTCTGTCAAAATGGTCAAACACATAACTGATCTCAGACCCTGCAGTCAAATAAACAAAGCTTCTTACTCAGTTTATGAATGGTTTGCAACTGATGAAGAGTATGGGGTAATGAAATATAAGCTCCATTTGTAGAATTTGTTTGTTTGGGTACGAACCACACCCAAGAGCAGAAATGCTTCAGAGAATTAAGTTGTGTCAAATGACTTTGCAGCAGAGACATAGGGACCAGACTCAACAACATTCCATACAACACTGACTGTTGTCATTGACCTAGCTGTCCCAAATTGTGAATCTGAACACTGGTTACTTGGTTCTCAATTTTAGTCTAGTAATTTCCATTATAATGGAAACCATTCTGCTGACAGCCTTACAGGATTTGTCTCCCCTTATATTAAGGAACAGATATGCCATACTGAACACACGGGCTCACTGAACAATGCAAGTCTGCTCTAAATTAATTTTTTTCTCACTTCCCCACTTTCTAAAGCACCCAGTGGTTCAGGGAAATGCTACCAGTCACCCAGGATCTGGGGATCTTTTTTTATTATTTTATTTTTTAGTGATGGACTATCAGCAGTACCTTCAATCAGTGATAGATGTGATTCTGGTGGTATGAAGATTTCCCTCAGAAGAAGCAGGCAGCTGTAACACTGACAGATGCTCCATCAAAACCCCTCCCAATTGCAAAGGACCACAGGTACCATATTGTGATCAAACACGTGATTTCTTTATTCAAAATCCATGAATTCTTTACCCAATGAACCACTCTCATAACTTCAAAGTGGGACTGTTTTTAAAGCAAGTGTAATTCCCATAGAAGGAAGAACTAATACTTTTTCTCCAAAAATAGCAAAGGGAGAGGCATCACTCTTATAAATCTGTTACATCATCAAGAGCATAATAAAAATACACCAATGAAAATGTTAATTAAATTTCTGACATTTAATGCTGGAAAATGAGAAAGTAAAACCCACACAGGGGTTGATGCTCTCCTGTCACCATCATGGAATCCAACTAGCCACACTGTGTGCCAATGCTGTCTCAAAAAATTTCTGACTCTGGGAGGCAGCAAAACTCTAGAAAGTTGGTTTTACCAGCACTCAGGATGTAGGAAATGTCACACTGTCCATCAACCTAATTTTCTTTCTTGACATCAGCAAGAGTGACCAGCTGCTTTAGATGAGGCTACAAGGAAAACCTGATGTGGGCAACCATTTAGAAGGTCAGTCTATAGAGACATCCAGGTTCATGAGAAGAAATCTACTATGTCAGTTCAAAGGTCTTTTTAGACCAGTGTCTTATCATGAGTTGAAGTCCTCAAGAATTAGAAACTGATTTAAAAGCAGAAGTGTAAGTTTTGTATCATCGTATTTTAAATACCAAAATGGAAACCCCAACTTTTCAAACAGGGGTTTTCAGATTGAAGCAAGAAAACGGACTAAAAAGCCAAGATTTTGTTGCTTCTTTCTGTGCAAACTTGTTCCATTATTTCCTTAATTCTCTCCATCTAGTTTCTTTAAGCTACATGGATTTGAACCCCACTCGCAAGCAAGTCAAGAGGCTTTAACAGCTGTACAATTAGATACTAAAACAATTCTTCCATTTGCAAGGATCTAACTCTCTGTCCTATATCAAGTCCAAGTTTCCAATCATTGCTAGAAACGTCTCACTGTAAATCAAATAAGATACAGTGTGTTTGAGCAGCCAATGCCTGTGAGAATAAATTGCAAAGCTTATCCCTGAATACATACACCAAATCGGTGAGATGTTCCTGTTCTTGTGGAACTGGTTAGTGGAAACAGATGTGTATATTCCCAACAGGTTAAGCTTTTTAATGTACAAAGCAGTAAGGCAGAAATTATATTCTGCCTTTTAAAGGTTAATTGTTAGACTGGAAAGCATTCATCCCATGCACTGGCAGCTGGAAAAGAACGTAATTTACTAACAATTTAGATTAATGCCTAGAATCTCACTGTCCTGCTGCCTCTATTTGCTTCCTAAAATGTTAAAAAAAAAAAAAAAGAAAAAAGCCTCTGCAATTACAGCATCATGAGTAGGGCTTGTTCCTAAGCATCCATCTAGCAAGTGCAACCTGCCAGGAGTGATGACTCCACTTGGCTAGGCATAGGGAGATCTGGAGGTTTAAACCAAATTATCTCACTCCATTTGGCCTGGATCAGTGAACTGGAAATCACACGGTGTCTCCCTTGTTGAGATATAGATGTCATGAAGGGAACCTGCCTCTCAGGTTCAGGCTTAGTCTGGCAGACACATGGATGCACAGAAGGACATGAGAATGAAAATGGTTGGAAGAAATAGTGTAAATTCATACAGGCAATATGCTAACATGACATACTTGCAAGCCACTGCTAGGCTGAATAGGACAAAGGAGAAAAAGTGAGCCTTAGAAAGAACAATTAAGCTCTTTGGACATATTTGAGCATATGTAGGAGCCTCTCTGAAAAGACAGAACAACCTACATGCTTCAGAGGCCAGCTTTCAATAGCACCAGTCATTCAGAAAGCACTTTTTTGGCCCAGCAGCTCCCACAGCGCTGCAGCAGTTCTGAACGTGGTTGGTAGCCCCATCCATCCTGATTAGGCCACATGCTGTGTGCAAGCAGGGCCTGGGATGGCCGTCAGGTTGATTACAGTGGGTCAGCCATCGCCACCATGAGGCATTGTAGCAGGTTGTCATTAAAACATCATGACCTGCCAAAGCACAATTCTGCAGAACAATCCCCAGTAAGTCCATGCAGTGCTGATGAAGTGCTGCTAGTCTTGGAGCAGCACAGAGTTTAAAGTAGGTGCCATGCACAAGACAGGCACTCATGAACCCAGGCTTCACCTGACAGGCTGTGACAACTCTGTGCTTGCTGCTCAAAAGGCAGGATGTATTGATACCCTCTGGGGGTGTAGCCCTAGGTACTATTCTCATTCATGGCAACTCCAGCAAACAGGTAGACATGTACATCTGTGGCTGTAACACTGTTAAGTGAGAGCTTAGACCTGCATATGGGTTATTGTAGAGGAATAAACTAAGGCATGACCTTTTCTGAACTTGGGGTCATATGCCTTCTTGTAGCCCATAACAAATGGGAATAAGAGTGAATTAGCTCAGCAATTGCTGGAACAGAGCTGAAAGCTTTCACACCAAGAGGGAACATCTTATATACTCTCAGGCTCCCAGTGAGGTATGGGTGAGTGGTGAGAAGCACTTATGTTCTTACCTGTGGCCACCAGCAGCCCAGGAGCTGTCTCCTTGCTGGAAATGCTTCCTGAAGTATACGGATTCTCTGAGAGCTGCAGACGCAAGTGCAGTGAGCAAAAGGGCTGTTGACAAAAAACAAACAAAAGGCAGAAGCTTTAATATACAACAAGTTAAATGTCAGAGGAACCCTTAGTGACTGCACACAGATGCTCTGAAAATGACCCTTCTGCTCTTAGCACTGTTACAAATAGCAGCATATGTTCATTTGCAGGATAAGTGCCATAAAAGTAGTTGAGAACAAAAGAATCAGGAACTCGACACTACAAGCAAGCACGTATGCACTTGTTTCTACCAATAGTCTGATCTGGAGCACTTTTCCCCAGAAACTCTCTTATTCTCACTTGAGTTCCTTTAAAAACATCAAGGAAGATGGTCAGAATTTCTGCTTTAAAAGCCATGAAGCTATAGATAAAGAAATCTGTTTAATTCATTTAACACACAGCTGGTCAAGAGAAAAGAAAACATAGGGAGAGTTTTGTTAATCTAGTGACTAAAATAAGCAGCTCTGAAGGAGTCAGTTGTGCTTTGAAAAAGATCTGCCACTCACCAGCTGGCAAAGTACAGGATCCCCTCTTAGATCAGTGTCTGGTGCCTGCAGCAAACGCCAATCTCTGCCCTTGTTGTAGGTAATGAAAGTCTTGATTTGGTCATCGATCTTCCTGTTAGCCAGGAATATGCCTTTGATCCCTGCTACCTAGGAAAAACGGAGAGAGATGAAAAAATACATCGGAAGAACAGGCCACAAGCAATGTCATCTGAGCACTGCCAGGGGTGGAAGGTCTTTGAAAAAGCAAGGAAGTCATCTCAATCCAGCCTTAGAACACTGTGAATGGCATTCAAAGAACATCTTGGTGATGGCTGCAAAGCTGGAAGGCCTCATGTGGTCTCCCTCTCTAGAAGAAAAAGACAAGGATGTTCACAGAGCAAATCCCTAGGAAACAGCCCACTTTACGATTTCCTTGAGTGCTTGCAGATAGGCTGATGATGGACTTCAAGGTACAGCATGTGCCACGTCACACATGAGCTCTGTGAGCTTGAGGATGGGGTCTGCCCCACTCCCTCCACAGACAAAACATGGGAGACAGCAGGTCATATCTGAAGCAGTGTGGGATATTTGTGTGTAAAAGAAAAAAAAAACACAGAAGATGGAAATCCTGAATACGCTGAAGCACTGATGTTTTGCAAACTCGATTCCTTCACTTTCCTTCCACTTCCAAATTCCGACAAAATCAACACAGTTGTTTCAAATGTTTTGATTTTTGTAAGTAGAACCCACTACAGCAGAATATGGTCCTGTCAAAACATTCCCAAGATTTCATGTTGAGTCTGGTCTCAGTTGCGCAGCTGTGAAAGTGACACAGGAAGAAGGAACTTGCTGCAAATCTGCAACTTCCTGGCAACAGCCAGGATGCAAATCCTTCTATGCTAAAGACACAGAGTGATACTACTCTTTAAATGACCCTGTGAAAATCTCTATTGGCATTTAACAGTAAAAAGTCCATTATATACCACTGGGGAATACAGAGTTTGCCCAAGAATGGGAAATAATGCATGTTTCTTTAGCTGGTTCATCACAGCAAAGAAATATACTTTTTTTCAGAGCCAGGAAAATATATTTAACTAGGTGAAAAATAAAATACAAACTCTGTCCTTTCTACTTCTGTTACATGTGAGGTTTCCCTCATTGACTTAAACTACCTGGATTTTTATAAAAAACTTGTTGATGTTGTTAAATGAGCATTATTCTGGTTGCAATAAATAAATGTGCAATCTTAATTTCTGCATGTAACTGCAAAAACATTTCTCCATGTAATAGTAGAAGTCAGCCTGAAACCATTACTATTTGTATTACTGATTAGTTGTTTGCTGCTGGGAAAGCACCAGGCCCTGAATCATAATAGAACTTCCATCCAACAAGTAATGACACACAAAAACCTGAATGCTCTGAAGAAACCAGAACAACTTCTCTGAATGGACTGCTGTTGGCCAGGGCTGACAGGTCTGGCAGAAAAATGAGACTGGAAGATGATTTGGGGTAGAAGTTATCCATCTGTCTTTGGGAAAATGGCACCAACAAACTTTTGCTTACAGTTCACAAACTGTTCAGTGCTCACGAGCATGGAATCCGGATTCCCTGTCTTCGAGCAGGTGTCTCGAGATCTCCGAGGGGAAAAAACAGTATTCTGAGTCCTTCCACAGACATCCACATTACTATGAGAATGGTTTTCTCTTTTGGAAGTCACACATAGCTAACCAGTCATTGACTTGAAAGCAATCAGTTGTTGCACCTATAGCAGAATGCACTGCATCTCTTCCCACGAGTCAACTCAGCATCAAATCCAGTAAAAGCCTTAGGGCTGATCCCAAAACAAACAAAGATCCTTGGAGGTTGGTAAGAGATTTAGACTTGCTTGAACTAGCAAGCAGCTGCTGTTCTTTGTAGGGTGACCTTTACTACATACCTCATAAAGGTCAATGACGATATTCCCCTCCAGCCCGCGACTGCTTTTCACATTTTCCAAGGCCAGGGTGAAGTAGACGCCTCGGGTGTCCGAGATATACAGGTTATATGTATCATTTTGGTTCCACTCTTGAACAGCTGCAAAGACTTGATTCTCATCTGTGCTGATAATATGCATGTCCTGTTAAAAGAAGACAAAAGGCCTGTTACTGAGGATCTCAGTATTTCTTGGCCCTTCGGGACATGTAGTAATTACCATGAATTATGAAAGAATGGAGATGGAGCATGAATTATAGGTATGTTAAACAACTTTCTGTTAGAGCAAGCCAATAAATTATAACCATTGTGACTTTTCTGCATTTCAATTTTTTAATGATCACCAGCTGGGCAAAGGGTTTTTGCTTTCTTCATTTTTGGTACCTTCAAGGAATTTCATCCAGTTTCATTTTTTATTTATAAATTTGAAAGCCAGTTTTATCACTCATGGAAGATTCACAGCCTTGGAGCCTGAGTCCTCATAGTCACTAAGCACAATGAAGCACCGGGCTAAAAGCAGTGATAATTTCCATTCACATGCTGAACTAATGGGCTCGTGCTTCCAAATGGTACAGGAATGGTTTCAAAAAGGCTGGGAGTTGACATTTATTTGGAGGTGAGGTATAGGGGGCAGTTTGAGCTATTGCTGATAGTAATTTTTAATAATACACTCTCTTATTGAGGATTTGTCTGAGATCAATTACCCACTACACATAGGCTATCAAATAATCCAGCCACTAACCTTTGTTGCTGACCAAGATACAAAAAGTCCAGCAAAGGTCTCCCCATTTAGTTTTAATATCAAAGAGATTTTACAGTGCATTTTCTGAGTATTATTTTAAAAGAGGGTGATGGAAACTATTTCTACAGTGGTGATGAGCATTAAGCACTTCATCCTTGCCACCACTGTTGAACAAACTGACACAGGTTCAGCTAGAAGCAAATGACTATGGTTATGTGAGACACCATTTATCTATTTGTATCTATTTAAACTTCCCCCAGGGTGCCAAGAGGCCTTGATTAATTCCTTGCACTGTTTCCGCATCAAGAAACCATAATTCTGGAAGTCTCCCAAAGGATGGAGTGACCTGATTTTGGGGAAGAATATCTGGGGGAAGATCAGTTCAATATCCTCATCCTGCCTAGGAGGCAACTTAATCTTTTGTGTGAGGTATCTAGATGAAAAGTTGGGATTGATTAGATAGGGCTATTTCTAATAGACCTAACACAGCCTATCAGCATGGGATGGGGAGAAAAACCATTTGAGGGTCTAATTCTATCCCAGTGAGTGCAACCAGTGGGAGATTTGCCATTTTGCTCAATGAAGGAAGACTAAATCAGGAAGTTTGTTCTAGCCCAGCAGCTATAATTCCTTAAAGATTAAGTAGGTACCCAACCTATTCCAACAGTGTGAAAATAAAGCAAAACTCCCAATGACTTCAATCGGTTTCGACCAGTTGCAGTGGAAATATTGCATTACTCTAGTGCCAGCCTCACGTACGTACAACTCCAACAGAGTTCATTAATCTACAGCTGACAGGCTAGTTATTACTGTACAGCAAAAATATTCTAGTGACTAAGGGCATAAACAAGCCTCCTTTACATGCCTAGAAGACTTTTCCATGACACCTAGGTTAAAAGCACTTCTCATTTTTAAATTACAAAGCTATCCCTGGTTTTATACTATGCACCAGTTCTAAACCAGGGCCACCAGAAAAATCTGTATTATAACAGGCCAACCTGTGACAACATCAGTCAACAAAGCAGGACAATCAACGGGCATTCATTCCCTCTACCCACTTGAATTTTTAACAAGGGACAGCTTTCAAGGTCAGTCCATAAGGTGGGACTATAAATAATGTTTTTCTCCTTAAAAATAGCAGCAGGGTTTCCAAAAGTTGGTGTGTAGTCAGACAGCCTGAATGCCACACCACCACCATAGAATAACAAAAAACCAAATGAAACTGTATCTGTGCCATGCAGCTGTCAATACATTGTGGACTGTGATCAACCCAAGAGGGAAGAAGTTGATGGCCACAGTATTTTTTATATAAGCAAGGATGCCATTGGCCTTCTTGGCCACCTCAGCACTCACTGGCTCATGTTCAGCCACTGCCAACCAGCACCTCCAGATACCTTTCCACTGGGTTGCTTTCCAACCACTCTTTCCCAGGCTGATAGCACTTCAGGGGGTTGTTGTGGCCAAAGTGCAAAACTCTGCACTTTGCTTTATTGAACCTCTTATATTTGGCCCCTTAAGATATTACATGTCTGTGTTCATAAATGGTGGACTCACCTTAGGAAGAGAGTATTTGGGCAATTTTATCTGTGCGAAAGGCTCCCGTCTGTATGAGACATAGTAAGTTGCTCTTCCACCAGTTGTTACCTGTGGAAACACCAGAGAAAGTGAGTGATGACTCTTCTGAGACCCTCTATGCTGCCACCTCTAAGAGCATTTAAAAGCCTTTCTTTCAGATACCTTTTCTATGACATGCACAGCCTGTCCCTAAAAGCATCTGTGTTACTCCAAAGAAATCCAGTATTTGAGAGGTTTGGAGAATTATTTCTTTAAGCTGTGCCACTGAACTTTTCATTTTGTCTCTCATGCTTCAAATCCAGTGTGACTTTAACATCTCAAGAAAAAAGGGAATAGTGGGTATAAAATTTAAGGTCCTGAATGAGGAAGAGAAAGATCTTGGAACCATGCGATGGCATGGTTCCAGCTCAACTACCTTGGGCAAGTAATTTAAAGTCTCTGTGTTTCTGTTCCTTTCCTGTAAGTAGAAGATAATCCCTCTTTTCTCTGCTGCTTCTAGGCCTTGTCTGCACTGGAACCAGGATTGTCTTCCAACAACCTTTTACAGTAACTAACAGCAGAGATCCACACTGGCACCATTTAATGCTAACAGTAAATGTGCTCTTGGAAAGCTGGAGCTAATCTCTTAGATGCCCTTTGTCACTATAAAACTGGTTTCTCTGAAGTCATACTGTCTCTGAAAGAGGATGTGGGGGGGAACTGACAGACATCCAAATCTGCATTTTTATGGACTGAATGAATTGTATAGGCTATGCATAAATGCCATGCATCAATGAGATCTAGCCCTGATAATGTGTAAAATATGGGATTAAAAACCTGTCACTAGTCGCTTACTCTTGCTGTAAGTGTTCTTTCTGGCACCATTTCAGGCCTGGCTACAACAAGGCTTACATCAGTGACTTTCCTATATTCTGCTGTTTTGGCAGTCTTGCAGGTCTTAACATAAAACAATGCACAAAGCACTTCTCGATTATGTGGAATGTCATTTGTTGGCTTCTTAAGTTTCCAATAAAGCTAACAGAAAGGACCTTAGATTCTCTCCTAGATATACTTCCTTTATCTGACAGTGATATTTCAGAATGAGCTTACATAGAATATTGCTACAGCATCAATTGTATTCTCAGCAATCGTATCACCTCCATATAGTGGCGTTCTTCCCTAGAGAAGCTGTCACTCAAAGGACATGATATTACTGGTCATGAAATTTGATCTCTAATCAACTCAAGATAATGGTTTTCCATTGATAGTCTGAAGAACTGGAAAGAAAGGAAAGTTTAGAAATAGAACTGGATTCTACACTAAGACTTCCCCTTCTGATTTTGTTCCCCATTTTTACTTTTAATGTTATCATAACTGCATTTAGCCTTCTCAAGATAAAAAACCAACCACTATTACACACACCCCAAATAAGAAGGCCATAAGAATGACCCATATCACACCAAACAAACTCTATACAGATAACATATAGCTAAAGGCATGGGTAAACACAAGTATGGAAATCTAAACTGATATGCCCACAGACCCAAAACAAGCCAGTGGAAAAACCTGGAGAGAACAGGAATCACTTCATGAGAGACACTCACTTCATCTAAAGTATGCTGTCGACTGGCACAGTAGTTAGGATTCCAGGGTCCTACTCTCCAGCTGTGAGGATCATAAAATCCTAGGATGGTTTGGGTTGGAAGAGACCTTAAAGATCATCTAGTTACAAGTGCCTCCATGGACAGGGACACCGTCCACCAGACCACTTTGCTAAGGTTTAGGCTGGATATAAGGAAAAGGTTCTTTACCCACAGGGTAGTTGGATGCTGGAACTGGCTCCCCAGGGATGTGGTCACAACACCAAGCCTAACAGAGTTCAAGAAGCATTTGGACAATGCTCAAGGGCACGTGGCATGATTCTTGGGGAAGTCCTGAACAGGGTCAGGAGTTGGATTTAGATGATGCTTGTGGTCCCTTACAGTTCAGGATATTGTATGGGTCTATGAGAGCCCCATCCAGCTTGGCCTGGAACACTTCCAGGGATGGGCATCCACAGCTTCCCTGGGCAACCTGTCCCAGTGCCTCACCTCCCTCATAGTAAAGAATTTCTTCCTTATATCTAATCTAAACCTACCCTCTTTCAGTTCAAAGCCATTCCCCCTTGCCTTATCAACATATGCTCTTGTAAAAGTCCTCTCCAGGTCTCCTGTAGCCCCCCTTAGATATTGGAAGGTGTCCTAAGGTCTCCTCGATGCCTTCTCTTCTCCAGGTTGAAAAGGCTGAAATAACACTGTTGGGTGTCATTTTTGAAGGATATATTTCCCATCTAATACCACCACATCAAAATAAGTTCTCACAGGAGACAACAGACTATGCAGTTGACTCATGCTGAGTCCAACTCAAAGACAAAAATTCATGTTTGCTATAATTTTATTTCTTTCAGTTCTACAAGCATTGCTCAAAGGATCCCACAATTCTAGGTCATATAATCTAAATAACACAGAGAATATTTAAATATCCCCTCTTCTCTTTTGCTACTTCTAAGCTCCAGTGGAAAACCCAAATTCTCAAATGATATAACTTTGTCACATGAACTAATTTTACACCACTCATGATTTCAGCACAAGATCGTTATTTATGGAGGAGTCCAGATAGAACTGAATGTGTCCAGTGACTACTTGGTAAGGACGACCCTGGGTCCAATATCCACCTCTGATGGGCTGAGACATTGTCTTCAAATCGTATTTAAGATGCAGACATGAATATTTACATACTTTGTAAATGTTGTGATGACCAATTAAGATTGGGAACAGTCCAACAATCTTCCAGTTAATCTGATGAACATAGAGTGACAAAAATATCAAGGGGTGATCAGATTCCCCTCTCTGTGCCAAGTCTGTCACACTCAAAAAGGTTTACTCAGTTTTTTTGGCTTTATCCCACTGCAAACTGGTACCTGGAGTTTTTTGTTTGGATTTATTGCTTACCTGTCTGCTTTTTAATGCAGAAAGGTAGGATTAAAACACTATTCAAGTTTATTATGCATTAAACGCCTTTTTCAGTCCTCTACCTGGACTATGTCACCTTGACAGTGGTATAGAAACAAAAATCTTTGTGGTCTGTGGTCTTTCTGAGCCAGTTAATATGAAGCCACCCACAATTCTGTTGGCAGGAATTATGTGAAGCTTTTCCCAGCCAGGATCTCATCTTTGCATGATTTACATGCACGGTTATAACAGTTCCAAAAAATGATCAAGGCTTCAATAAAGTTTTGGCAAGCACTGTGGTAGAGAATGAATTTTGGAAGACCCAACTTAATTTATTTTGATGAACTTTCCCTTTTCCTATGAGCAAACTCTCCAACACTGTAAATCCCAGAGATTATGGTACTGTTTTGCCCTCCAATGCCTCCTTTCAGTTCACATTTGATGAATGTCACCCAATAATTTGCTGTGAGCTCATCTGTCATGCTCAGTGCAGAATTAGCTGGGTTTGTCTTTTTCCTGCTCCACTGCTAATGACTGGATCATCAATCTGTTTTTCTGGATTTCTATTTTATGTGTTTAATTGGGCTTATGGCCAGTGAAAATGATTCCTATGGACAAATGTGTTTGTTATTAAACACATTTGTCTTTCCTAACCTGTGTTCTTTCTTCCTCTCTCCACTCATGATCTACTACTTTGCTTTAATACTTCCATATTTTGTATCAAGACAAAAGTCTTATCTAATTTATATAAGCTGACACTTAAGAACAGAAACATGAGAAATTTCCCTTTAAAAGCCCCAAAACTTTCAGTACGTTGGCTTGTTCCCTCTTATGACCAGTAATGAGACAGAGTGCATGAAACTAGAAGAAAACAAATATGTTCACAAGACTGCAGAGAATTATAGAAAAATTGTCATGGAATATAGTGATCTTCATAATTTCTCTGACATGTCTAGAAACACACTAAGCTATTTCTCTTGTTAATGATTGAATATGATTCTTTAAGGGCAGGTTTTGCTTCCTTTTTTCTTCTTAGATTGAAGTCAATCTTTAGCAAAAAAAACCTATGCGTCACATAAAAGAGTTTGGAAAGCAAGCAGAATGAGTTAAGAGGTCCCAGAATGTAACAATGCCCTAGCTGATATAAGGAATTGCACACCACAGTGTACCAGGCTTGATTCTCATCTTCCTGACTAGCTGATGACTCATAATTTCCAGTGGTGGGCAATGTAACAAACATGGAACTACTAAATCTCAGAAATGACCCTGGGCTAAGCAGGACCCCATCTGCCTCTTGCTACTCAAAGAACTTTCAGAAAAGTGAGCAGAAAGCTCACAGAACTAAATTTTAAATGTCTGCTGATAATAAGTAGTTAATAGTCTAGAGTTGATGCTATTTTCAATAAACATTTGACACTTCTTCTAAGGTGATTTCCTCTGTTTATAGTTTCCTCCTTTCCAGTAACATAAAATGGGTTGGCAGAAGTCAAAAGTTGAGAAGCACTCCATCAGTACTGTAACAGCATCCTGGATCTGTGTTCTTCAATTCCATAGGAAGTCCTGGCATCCTGTTCACTGCTTTAACTTTCTCCTTGTGGGCATAAAATCCACTACATCACAGTGTGGATTAAAGGATGGAAGAGTGATAAGTTCAGCAGAGAGGCTGCTCTCTGATCATTCACACTCAGTGGGGGATTTTGGAGTTCTTCATTGCCACAGCTGCCTAGGCTTTGCGTAAGTTTGTCAGTATGAGGATTGAAAAGTTATGCCTCCTGTTCTAAGGCTAACCAAAAAGACAGCCAAGAGATTCAGAAGATAAGAACACAACTACATGAGCCTGGTGTAAAGTTCTTCCTTCTTGATTATCCACCATGGCCAGAAAAAAATATCTTCCAGATACTTCTGTGTACTGAGGTGCTCCACTGGCCCAGAATAAATCCCATCATGAAAGCTACCACTTAGTCTGAATTCTCTCCCTGTGGTTTTCATTTATATCATACCTTCTGCACAATCATTAACCCAATATGCAATTACCCGAGTGTGCCGTGGGGATACACAGATCAGAGTTTCTGTGCGCGAAGCACCTTCAAGCTGCCAGGTTTGCTTGTTGGAAAACGTGCCACTTTTTAGAGCATCAGACCCATCAGGCAAAATTTGCTAAGACGACGGAGCATTTATTATACTGGCCCAGTCCCTGTTCACCTCTCTCTCCTCTCAGAGCTATATTGACACAGCTATAGGACAGAGTAACCTTGAGTGAAAACATTGCATTTGTTTTAAAAGCAACTCCTGCAGAAAACGTGCATGGTTACACCAAAACATGAGCCACATCAGAGCTGCAGATGCACATTACCCACACAGAAAACAGCTTAAGAGAGGAGCATAATTGTATGCATTAAATCTCCTTTCGAAGGATTTCAGAGGGAACATATGACTTCGCCAAGGTAACACTTTACATCTTCAGCTGAAAAATCAGACAACGGGAGGGGAGGGGAGAGGATGATAAAGAAAGTACAGCACAAAAAGCCCTAGAAAGAAATCAATATAAATAAAGGAAAATGTTAATAATTTTTTATCAACAGATATTTAGGTTCAAGTTCCAAAGCTGGTATTTGGCACAGAAAAGAAGAAACTGTGCTAGAAATGGATGAAAAGCACCCAGCAGTGATAGGAAAGTAGCTACCTACTTAGTGTCTGTCTTGCTTTAAGAAGAGCTTTTAACTAGCACGTGGGATGCACTTTCTTTCATCTGTATGGATGAATTTTCCCCACTGGAGTGCTGTCCAGCATTTTAAAAAGGGGCAAGAGGAGATCAGCTGTAGCAGGCATTATTCACCAGTAAAACAGGTGTAATCGTGTTCATCATTTAAACGTCTTCATCCTATTAGTTTCATAATAAGCTTTTAATGATTCCTTCAATAAAAGACTCAAAAACCAACCTCTACAAGCTGGAGAGTGCTTCATTGTCCCGCCAAACCGTTTTCTCTACCATCGATTGCAAAGATAAAAATCAATCGTAGCTAAGCAGGGTGAAGTTAAAAATAAATTGCATGGATTGATTTCTGTTAAGACCTTTGCCTCCTAGTTAATGGAGGAAAAAATGGAGGAAAGAAATTTATATTTGAACATGGTGTATTTAGTTTCTATGAAAATAAAGAGAAGGTTCTATACTGGGAAATCAAAGTTTAATTTCTCCCCTCCTACCTTGTTTCACTGCTGAGAACTTTCACATTAATAAAAAAAAATAATTTGAAAAATTTCCTTTCTTTATTCCTGGGGAAATATACCACTTATTTAAGTTACTAAATTGATAGCTTGAGACCAGAATTCATGGATCCTTATGAACTGCCATAATCTCAGCTGTGGCTACTGGTTGAGGTCTACTCACCTGATAACTGACTTCAATTCAGCAAATATGCTCATTTAGCTAGCCTTAAATACCCAATAAACTTGAAACATACACACGTCCTACTAAATATAAACACTGCTGATTTTCCCTAAACAACCACAATTACAACCAATAGTAGTATTAAACTACTTCTCTGAACTGAGGATAGACATATATAGCTTATAGAACTAGGAAATTTTTTTCCCTCTTTTATAAACCTGGAGGAGAATGTTCCCCCACCCCAATTCTAATATTATAAATAATAAATAATTTTCTTTTCAGTGAGGCTGGGGGAAAAAAAGTTTTCATAAATATATCCACTTTGATAAAAACAGGATTTGATTCAGCTAAAAAAGAAAGTCTACAAATGCCATTTTGCATCAAATTACTTCAGTTGAAATTTTTGGACACACTCTGATGAGGTTCCGGGCACCCGAAAAAGGAACTATTATCCACAGGTTTTATAAGAATCTATCAGTGATTGTGGGTGAATACTAACATCTGCATGTGTTTTAAGGAAACTTTCTGATGCAAAAGGAGACCGAAATCATTCAACAGCATTTGGCAGAAGTGTTTGCTCCTGTGAGCCAGAGGAACTATTCAGATGTGCACTGTAAGACTCCCACTGAGCTGCAGCACACAACATCTGGGCCTGCTCATTCTCACTGATGCTGGTGAGCTGGCTGAGATGCTGCCCTGTTGCACAACTCCCTGAATTAGGCAAAAGATTTCTAAACCCATAATTAATTCAAAAGATGAAAGAGAGACAGTAAAATGATCAGTATGAAAAAAGAGCTTTTCGACTTAAACTTTTCACTTTCCACATGTAATTCCTACAATTCCCACAAGAACTGCAGCTGCCTCTACACTGTTGCATGTGTAACATGTGAGTAAACTCCATTCTCTACCCCTAAATGGCAAAACTACAGTCCCCATCATATTCAGGAGTCTCTTCCTGACTGCCCTCACATTCCTTTCTTCCTTTATCACATCAACCTCAAAATAGAAGGCCACCAACAGAACAACTTAGCTTTTTGGACATAGGACTATTATATGTCCCATGACAACCTGACATGAAGGAATCCGGAGTCAAGAGAAAGCTGTGCAGTTCCCAAGGTTCCCAGGAGACTGAAATGAAATGGCATAGAAAGCAGCCAAGAAAGCTTCCCAGGAGGAGATGTAGCAGCAGGGACCAGGTGAGAGACAAGACAGTCCTATGAATTTCAGCCTGCAGTTAAACACCCTGATAAATTATGCTGTGGGAATGGAAAAGGGAAGGGACACCTGTGTTCTACTCTTTAAAGGAAAAGTGGTAAGGGAATGTCTCTCAGCATGCCTCTCTTGTCAATGGTATGAAGCACTCCCCAGTTCAAGTGAAGACTGAGCAGAGTCTGAAGCAAAAGGGCAGTCCTTTCAGTCAAGATTTGCAGGCATCATTCTTTGTCCTTATGAGGGAAGACCACCAGTCAAAGACAGATCTGAGAGTGTTCATCTCCAAAAGCATTTGCTTGGTCTGCATCACCCCCAAATTCAAAAGAGGTGTCAGCTTCTTAATCTCAGAGAAGTCTTCTATACCCAGTAGCTTTGTCACTACCATGGACAGCGCTGAAAGTCTGAGCTACAATTCAGCTGCACTCTGTTGGGATAGCAGAGTCTGCTTTATCATGGAGAAAAACAAAGATATAAAACCCAACCAAGACAGGTATTGATCACCCATCCACACATCTCTGCACTGACTTACAGCCAGCTCAAATCAAAAAGGCCAAAGTTACCCTGAGGGTCTCCAAGCACTGACAGAGACAGAAGGTTAAGAGAGGAATGGGGACAGTGATAAGTGCATACTGAACTAGACCAGTATGATCCCTGAGAGGAAATCCACATGCTGAATTGTTTACACAACAAGCAAGATTAATAAGGAGATGGAAAGATATTTATGAGACCTACATCTATGGGTGGGAAAGAAAAAAAAAAGAAAAAAAAAAAAGGAAAGAACAATTTTCAGAGACCAAATCCTTCCTCAAATCTTTTAGTATCTTGTGAGTACACTCAAAATCTTTTCTGCCCCTTTTCTGACTCTTTCACTTCCAATCTCTTTAAAAATAGTGCCTCTCCCTGTAAACATTGGCTCACATACTTCAGCCACCAGCACTATAACAGAAGTAGTGCCAGCAGTTTTCATGCCACACATTCTCAAGAGTTTCATCACTGTTATTGTCCCTCTCCTGATGCCTAGGGTGTGTAAATACAGTCCTCACATGGGTGAGTGTCATGCATTGGGAGTGTCATCCATGCCCCCTAGTCATCAGTTTCATCCAACGTGGGACTCCAGCCATGCAGCAGAACCACTGAGCTGTTGCACCCGAGAGAGCCTGCACAGAGCCTTTGGGTAACTGGGAACACCCACTTTAACCTAGCAATAATTACCTTCCCAGGCAGCCTTAGCTCTGCCCCCAAGAACATTGTTTTCTGCAGAAACCACTGTCCCAGAGAAAAGCTGATTCCCAGTGAATGTGTTGCCCTATTCATACCCTTAGGAGTTCTCAGACCACAACAAATAAGTGACACTCTACTGGCAATTTTTTTAGTCCAGACTCTCCTCACTCCCTTCAATAAGTGATATTTGCTCATGTTTTCTTGCATTTTCAGTGGAAAATTTTCATCTGTTGGCAAGGAAACATACACAGATCATTCCCGATCTTCTCTTTTGTCTTTAAAGAACTAAGTAGAATGGATGTTATTTGTTTACTTACAGGAAAATAAAAATATTTTCTACAAACAATGCCTTGTCTCTCAAAATAGAATTTCCTGAAAATAATTTCTATTTTCATTAAAGCCTATGACATTTTCAACTCTTTACAGCAAACTGAGCAACTCCATTAGAAACCCTGATACAAGACTTGCTTTCTCAGAATTGCCTCTATGGTTTAATTTTGAACATATAAATTCTCCAAAGTACCAATCCTCTAGAGTCATACATAAACCAAGACTATCCCTGATCCCCATGTCTTATAATGTAGGCTCTGCACATGAGAATACTGTAGCAGTTTTGGTAATTGTCAGGAAATCAGACCTTTTAGGCAGTTGCAGGTTAAGTGTGCACATAAGTCTTGAAAGTGACACCTTCTCAGTAGTAAGTACTCAAAGGTTTTCCTACAAATAAATCACCTGTTTTGCAGGTTGTATGAATTTTAAATATTAAAAGGAAGGCAGGATTTTCTCTTAGTGTAGCAATTTATGCAGCATTACCTAATTCAATCTTAGTGATGTGCTAGGCATCCTTAAATAACTATTGATCAATCAAACAGAAAGTCAATCAATAAATTCTGAGTGAACACCTACTGTTTTATTCATAAGAGTTCTTCCAACTCTCTCTTAGTAGCTATTTCTTTCTTCCTTCCACATTACCTTTTACATCTTTCCTCGTGGGCTATGTTATTTATCTCTTTTGCCAGGTAACCAGTCCCAGTCCTTTCAAACTCTCTTCATAGATATTTTCAAGTACTGGATCATTTTCATTTTCTTTCTTTGTACTGTAATTCTGCAAGATCCTTTCAGAAGTGCTACACAACAGGAATCATTGATTTATAAAGGCATTATAACATTTTCTATATTCTTCTTTCCCCCATGTATTATGCACCGTAGTATCACATTTGCTTTGAGTGCACAGTTACATAGGTTAATGCTTCCCAGGAATCTTACGCTACAGGCCTATTAATTAACTTGATTAGAATGGATATTCATGAGTAAATAACTGTGTACAGATAATCTAAAACATTTATATCACTAGCTGGGATTTATCTTCCCTAATTTTAGCTCACAAAAATTTAGGGGTCTTCTCTAAGTTATACTTAGGTTCCTTCTAATATTAATGAGAAAGACCTATTCAAAGAGGGACCTATCTCATCCTAAAAGAGGTGAAATAGAAGATAAATTGCCCCTGAAGGTTTTGATCTCTCCACTCACTTTAGAGGGAAACTGACTATGGATTTAGACTAAAAATCTGCTGGTTTAATGACAAAATTTAAAAGAAACAAGTTCCTCTCTCCACTCCAAGACATTAGTTCTGATTTGTTCCAGCACAGAAAGATCAGAACTCATGCACCAATCCTTTCTGCAGCTATTCAACCTCACTGGGTTCTTAACATTTAATTTTATATTTATTTATTCAACTCTGCCTAATATTTGAAATTCTAAAGACCTGGCTCACATACTTCTGTCCAAGATTATCCAGACTGAATGATATGTATGAGACATTGCATACAGAGTCAATCCGACACATCCCATAATAGGCAGCTACATCACATGGCTAGTGAGACTAATACATCCAGGACATATCAGCACTGCTACACATGTACCGAGCAAACACTCTGCATACTCCATTGACTCAGTGCTGGACACGGTGGATTTAACACACCTTCAGCTCAGAGAGGTGTGTGCTGTGAATCTGAAGTGCCCGCGTGTTACTCGAGTACCACACGGACTCAGCCCACACCCAACTTCTGCAGCCACTTCCAACAGGCTGCTGGACAGTCAGAAACCCTGCCAGTGGGATACCAAAAAAAGGGAAAGGGGTAGACAACCTGTGAATGAAGAGACTCTTGCCCACAGCAGCAGAAATATTCTGTGTGTATATTTAACGGTTTTTAAAAGCGTGGGGATGTGATTTTCAATTCAAACACCCATTAAGCTATAATAAAACATTTCTAAGAATAGTCAAGGCACCAGAATATTACATATATATGTATACACACAGGCACCTTTTTTTTAAATTTGAAGTATGTAGCAGCTATTAGCTTGAGCTACTCACTGCTAACTTGAGGCAGAGAAGCACACATACACCAGGCCATGTCCTCACTGTGAGATCAAGATTCTAAACAGAACAGCCTTGTTTTAACACAGATGAGAGTTGTGGAATGAGAAATGTCTATAAAGCATCACTGTAACCTTAAAGATCTGGATGTTTCACAACACCCTCAGCCACAGACAAAAAACGCCAGATTAAGAGAGTGGCTCTAAAATACTTCTTGGAGAGTGGAGCATTTATTGATTGGAAAGCCATTGCCTCTAGTCAAATCATGACTCAGTAAGTTTAAAAACTGCATTCAGGGTGTTTTCCAGCAGTGGGCCTCCCCTGTGATGCCTAAGTAAGCAGTAGCAGGCTGGGTTTCATGGGGGATTGAGGGAACTGTGGGTCCCATTGCAGCAGGACATCTCCGGAGCAGCAGGCTCCCCTACTCACAGAAGTCTGCCAGTGTTACTCAGGTGCACACAATTCTCATATTGCAGTCCTCCCGGGCCATAGGGATACAGTCCTTCACCTAATCCCAACACAGAATTATCACCCTTCCCATTTACATTCCCATTTACAAGAAAATCTCATAATAAACAGAATAAAATTTTCTCATAATTTGGGTACAGTCAAGAAGAATGTTCCCCCAAGGAAGTAAACCAGGAGTTTACTTGCTCAAAAAGGGAAGTGCATGTCTTCTTTGTACCACCTAAATCAATGCTTCACCTTATCTCATTTCATTCCCACTGCTTCAGCATTGGTGACAAGCAGTTAACAACATCCTGTCTGTAATCTCTGTGTCTCCTGAGCTTCCTACAATCTGGAATCACTGCAGCCTGGCTCCCAGTTTTCACCCAAATGGTACATCTTCAGGAAGTGTTCTTCCATACTGTACTATTCATTCTCAGACTTCCACAGACATGAAACAGGAAGAGATGGCACTGTTCCATCCAGCCTGTGTATTCTCAAAAAATCTCAAAAACAAGGAGTTTCTCATTCAATTTCTCTCACTTTCTCCACATCTCCAAAATCATCACCAACTAACTGACAAAATTACAGCCATCTTTCACTTTGAAGTTGCCCTATAACATCTTTTTAATCTTTTTGCTATTTTACCTCCTACTGCAAATTGTTGTTCACTCCATTAGCATTACCTGACTGTCAAATCAGCATAAACCATTCCAGTTGTTAAAATAATCACTCACACCTTTCCTTTGTTCTCCTCTGTTCTCTCCAATTCATCAATAGTTCCTTATATTTTACAAGTAGCCACAACTACAGCAAGTTAGAGCTTCCATGAAATCCATGGACCCTTGTTGAATGAACTTTATAAATACACTAGATTCACCATAACACGAGGGATGAGCAGAGAGATCACATTTTGCCCCAGACTGCACAGCCAATCTACAGCAGGCAGTTAAAGACTGCCAGCTTTACGATTTATGGTCTTATGTGCTTGTTTTCAGAACATGCTTCCTGTCTTGCACAGAAAAATACCTTGTGCAGGCAGAATTCATGTCACATTTGGCTCAAGTCAACGTACCTGGATGAAGATATATTCATCCTGAACAACAAGGGAGCTGACATCAATGGAGCGTGAAAACGGCCCAGTCCTTTTGGTCTCTGAGCACTCTTGGATCCGACAGGTCAAATAATGGGTGTCTGTAATGGGAGAATATGTACACATGAGAAATGCACAGATGGGAACCAGTGGTCTGACAACATTAGCAACAGCTCCAAAAAAGGTCTCTGAAGGGACATCTTAACCTCATCTCCAACTCTATAGATGCTATTTCTGCCTCCAGCCTTGAACACTGCAACTGCTCTCTGAAGTCAGGAATGCATCACACTTGAACATTCACCATTCTCTTCCTCATTTTGGATACATACCTCAGGAGACTGAAGTTCAAACCATAAATAGTACCAACTATAAATGCGTCAGAAAACTGTTAGTGAGACTATATGGAGTAGAAGAAGATTTCAGAAACCATTCAAATAGAATTTACCGATTTCAATATTCTGTTGGGAATTGTATCCCTGTCCTCCCTCTGAAATATCTTAGCCTTGCGGATGATTGTTTTTATTGTGGTAGTAACACACAAAGAGAAAAAAAAAAAAGGTTCAAATCAACAGTATTAACTTATTATGCTGTGAAAATAACAAGCATCTCCCAAAATTAAATCTTTATAGCAAACATAGCCTAGGTATGAAAATGCCATGGACATGACATAGCATGACTGGCTGAAGAGTCTCAACAGTAGTTGTATGCACTTCAGGAACCATCAAATGCTTCTGTCTAGAGAGAAGATGAGAATACCATCATAATAATGTGATCTCGTCACGCCTTGGCATTACTTGAGAGGAGGAACAGGACTGGGAGAAGAGCATGAAGGCAACAGAAGGCAAAGGCAGACATACAGAAAGTTGCTCAGTGTGAGAAGACACATGCTCATCTCCAGCAGGTTGGCTGGGGTTATAGGGAATTAAGCATTATTTCACTCAGGCTAAGAAAGGACCTCATGAAACAGAACAATGAAGGCACTGTGTCTCTGGATGTATGTAGTCTAAATATGCCCTCACTGCTTTTCAACTGCTCTTCTGAAAACTGTACATTAGGAAGAAAATGAAAATACTACTAAGATGACAGCTGCAGTGATAAAAGGGTCATATCTTTTACACTGCAGCGCTTCTACAGGCTTCCTAGATTCAAGTGCTTGTTTGCTCTTCTATAAGGGGTGCTTACAAGATTCTTACAAGCTGCTTACAAGATTGTCCATCCCAAAAAGACCTGCTATTGTCCTTCATCGGTGTCCTTCCAGTGACAGCAAAATGTGGTTCAGTGGAAAGCTCTAAAAGGCATGACCAAAATCCTGATACTCAGCTAACTGCCTTCCCAGATTCTAAGACAAGATTCACAGACTGACAGTTTTCCCTTTCACAGTCTTGTCCCATCAACACTCTTAAGAATGCAAAAAGAATGCAAATCAGAGGCATTAAAAATGAGAACAATAATTTTTAAAATACATTGTCTAAAAAAGTCACGAACTACAACCAAGCTTTAACCTAATAAAGGTTCATGCCCAACTGCTCAATGGCTCAAGGCCCATCATGTTTAAAGGCTGCCAACCTGGTTCTGGGTTGAGGCACTGGGGAGTCCAGGTTAATAAGAGCTACATGGCTGATTCAGAGCAGTTGCATAGGTCTGGTGCAGTAATGAAATGTAGCAGTCCCACTGAGGATGCTACAGCAGCAGAATATGTTGCTGGTGCCAGCTCAGAGTACCTAGAGATAATTAAAGTGCATGGTAAAACGTATCTGACCCAGAGACAGTGCCAAAAAAATGGAGTATCAGAGCTGTGTTTTCTCCCAGCATAAAACACCAGCAGCGGTAGAGAGGTCAGACTTTCAGCTAGCACAAATCAAGATTCTTCATCAACTATATATATATATATATACACACACACACATATATATATATGTGCAGATCTGCTATTTAGCTTCTCAACGTGAAATCTAAGACAATTTGCAGAGGATAAAAGCAACTTCTCAGAAACCAAGAGGGTCTTATACACAGCCATGCTACCCAAAGAGATCAACAGATGTAACTTGTTCTTTGAGGTAGCTCTAAAATTAGGCAGAACAAGGAGGAGAGGTCAGGAGATGTATTTTTAGAAGCTCATTCCCTCCAGTATGTTCTCCCACACAGTCGCCTGGATATTCTTATCCTTCCAAAAAGGGGATAATTTGCGGCTGCTGAGTGACAGAATGGGAAGAGGAATAAAAACCTGTCACAAATAAATGCAGATAGATCACAAGTGTTGACATGACAACGAGTTTCCTGCCTATTGGGAAATGTGTCATTTTGAGTGTGTTACACCAGCAATCAAATATACTCAAAGAATGACACCTGATTAATAATCACAAGACAATGGTGGTGGAGAAGTGGGGTAGCTCACTACTCATTTTTCATATAGTCTCTTGTCTTATTTATTTATTTTCATATATTTTACAACACAAGGTCTATGAAACAAAAGAAAACAAACCCACAGACACAAAAATTATCTTCAAACCTATCTGCTTTAGGACACCAAAAAAAGTTCATCTTGTTTCTGGGTTTTTTTCCAGCTGCCCCAAGGAAAATTAAAAATAATTCCCTTTAAAATATATTTAAAAATCAGGTAAAAAGTACAACAGCACCCAGTTCAGTTGTCATTGGTGTGCAACTCAAAACGAGGAACAATCCCAAGTCCCTGCTCAAGCTTCTTAAAGGGTATGATGATCCCTTCCTGAGCTATGGTCCCATTCACGGAGAACATCCTCCCTTAGATACAAATTACAGGGTCCCTCAACAAAAGCTCAATTAAGAAAGAAGAGGGCACCCTAACTTCCAAGCTGTTATCCCTCTCTCCTCCAAAATGAGGCAATTTTTCCCTTCTCTTCTGCACAGTCACAAGGAAAAAGGACATCCACCCAGAGGGGCAGCTGACATGAGTCCAAGCCATGGCTCTAGAGCCTTGCTTACCTTTCACTAGGAGGTGTATGTCTTACGGGAGGTTGGCTTCTGCCTAGGGATTATTTTTAATATACATATTGTTCCATGCAGCACCAGAATGAAAGAGTTTGGATGTTTTGAGTTTGGGGGGTTTTGGGGGTTTTTTGTGTTTTTTTTTTTAGTGTATTGGAAGTTTTTATTTCTTTTTTTTTTATTATGCTCCACTGCAAAAGAAGTTAAGAAAAGCTCCCTACTTCCCAGAGAGCATCAAAAACTTCTCATGCTTATAACCCAACATCCAGCTACTTTCTCAGCTCATCTGTTAAGGAGGCAATACAGACATCAAGCAGCCTGGAGTGCTTGCTTCAGCTCAAATCCCAGCATCCATACCTCCACACAAACCCTTCCTACCTCCTTTAGGATTAGGGAATGGCTTTCGCAGATGTGGAGCTGTTTTCCAGTTGAGGAGCCTGAACCGCCTCCTCATTGCTATTTAACACAGTCTCCCATCTTGAGACTTTGGAGTGGTTTTTTACCCTTTTAGAAGTGATAAAACTGAAACAATTTCTTGACATTTGAAGCACAAAGCTGGTGAGATAAACCAAACTACTAAATCTCCTCTTTGTCTGCCAGCCATGCCAGCTTTGGCAAGCAGCAGGAGCACAAGAGGCTCTCTCTGGTGGAAACCACCCAAAGATGTGGGTCCCTGAAGGGAGACAGTGAAATAGTCAAAACTGCGAAGGGCAGACCTGTGACTTACAGACACAGGACAGCAAACCTTGCTGCTTCCTGGCAGTGTTTATAAGGCAGCTGACAGCAGGAATGGCTGGTCAGCACGGCTAACAGGGAGAAGGGCAGCTCATGGAAACAAGTTGCATTGGCAGATTGGCTCAGCTTCAGTCAGATCCTGGTGCCAGGCAAGACTTAAAATCAAAAAGTGGAAGTTTCCATGGGAGGGAGGAAAAACTCACTGGCCTCAACAGTTTTTCCCCCAAATGAAAAGAGTATCTAGAAATGTAGACAGGATTGTAAATTGCTCTTCAGGAATTAGTTAGCTTTTATCCTCACCTCTTTCCTTTAATTCAAATCCTGTTTACTGCACCATATCTGTAAGTGGGAAGATTAGCTCACTGAACATCTGAAAGTTTAGTATATCCTTACCAGGAATGCTGGTGGGTGCTTGTGCCAGTGTATTCATAATAGCTCCCTTGCATCCAACCCTGTCCTTGCTGCTGCCTATTACACCCAGGTACAATGCCCAAAGCTCCTACATGTTTTTATAATTTAAAAATGCAAGCCTCAATTATTATTCTGCTACAATAGCTCTGCCAAGATGTCGAAAAAATGTGAAAAACTTCATCTGCTACAAAAGGCGGGAACAGCTTGAGATAAGATAGGCACTGGAATTGTCAGCATCTTGCAAATATTTAAGGAGATTAGACACTGGGGAAGATTTTTTTTTTCCAGAGACACTACCATTCCTAATGACCAGACAGACAAAACCATGGGGGCAAGACATCTTGAAGGACAGACACCAAGAGACTTCCACCTCTGAGCTCCACGAGTTTATCGATAGTCCTGACTCATTTATGGATGAATGAGACTCTAGCATGCCCCACCACCTGTCCCAGCTCAGACCATATTTAAGTATCCAGTGTCTGAATTGGTATTAGAATGGTTCTTTGGTATTATATAGGTACTTGAGTCCCATTACTGCTCAAAGAAAAACACTAATAATAATTAAAAAATTATCAGGTTCAGGAGTCTAACCCTAAATACCACTTCCATTCCTCCCCACCACTTTTTCTCTTCACTTATTTTTATTTTTTTTAGTGAAAAGCACGGAGGAAAACAGAAGAAGAGGAAAGAAAAATGCCCCATCTAGAAGGATCGTGTATTTTTCAAGTAGTCAGTGACACTGAAGGCTTGGATTCTTCTCCCTAAATTGAACTGAGCGATGGGAATACTTAACTCCATGTCTGTTAATGCATTAGATAAGGGACTGAGCCACCAGGCTGACCTAAGAGGCATTAAGGAAGCCTATCCTTTCTTCTCTATACTACTGAGGAAAACTTTCACTAGAAACTTTCTGATCAAGAGGAAATAACTGCAGGGGCCCATTTTCCAGCAGGTGGAAGTGCCTCAGTCATTTCAGTGAGCGCATGGAGGCCCAATTTGGTTACAGAGCCAACTGAGAGATGAGCTCAGCCTCCCGTTCCTAAGCACACAGAGCTGTACCATTTCACACCAGCTGAGGCTATAGCTGTGAGGCAGCTGCTGCTTTGTAACACAAACTAAATATCGGTTTAAGCTTTAAAAACTCTAATTAGAGCAACACAGTTCTTTTGTGCTGTGCTTGGCTAGGAGAGGAGTCATTTTGGTGCTGTGGTACATGCCAGCAGGGCAGTACAGCCCAACAGGTGCCTGACCATGGCTTGTAACGGGGCTCCTCTGCTGACACCACTGGTTAGCTCTGACTTTCAGTGAAACCCTTAACACCATTCACTGCCAACTTCAAAATGCTGAATTTATACAATAAAACAAGAAAAAACAGCAACCCCCCGAGCAAACAAGACCTGAAGGAAGAGAGCTGTCTGCAAACTGGGGATGCATCTTTAAATAAAGCATTTACATCCTTGAGACGTCCAATATTCGAGCAGCTGGATGAGAAAGTTTAAACTTAGTTTGAAAACAGACTCCATCTGCAGTTTTTTTGCTTAGTTTGCTTGGTTGCTTTTTTTTTTGCTTGCTTTTGACCACTTCTCCCAGCATCCCTGCAACAGCACACACAGCAGCAAAGGCACTGAAGATGCTTCCCTACTTTGTCCACCCACCTGCCAACCTATTCTGCTTTTTCCACATATTCAATAAACAGCTGTCACCCCTGAGCTTTTATTGTCTGGTTATTTATTCAGCTGCCATCACTAAACAGCAGTGGGAGGCCAGGGAGTGATTTTAGAACATCCACAACCTCAGAGAAACCACCTTGATAGACAAGAGCTTGTTCACAGAGCATCTGGCCCACATAGCACTCGACTACAACAGAGAAATTTTTGCAACCAACAAAAATGAGCCGCTTTTTTCCCAGAAATCCTCTAAAACTTCAGCCCTATGCTGCTTTTCTACACTATCCCTGTAGCAAAAAGGGACACTTGTCCCATTGCTCCCATTTACTCCCACTGGAGTAAAGTTCCACACCAGGAGCAGATGCATTACTATACTGTAGTTCCTGTGAGAAATATCTAAAACACTTTGGAAAGGGTAAGTCAACTTACTTCTAATATAGTCTTAGCTGAAGGCTAACTACATAGGAATCCATTCTTCTACAAATGGGACTAGATTCATTTCAGTGAGGGGTTAAGAAATTTTTCTTCTATTTCCTACTTTGGATCAAGGCACCTTTCATGGCCTGTAATGTTTTGGTGCGCAACACCTATTTGTACTTCATGAGCAAAACTAAAAACTACTTGCAATACAAGACAAAGGGGCACAGGGACATTCTGAACAGAGGAGAAGTCTGACTGCAGGCAATTTCTCAAATTCCCAGGCAGAACCCAACTGTTCTGAGCACTTTTGGAAAGGCACTAAGGCTGCAGAGCACAGTGCCAGTATCTCAGCTCTTTATGATTCATGTAAACTACATGATACTGAAATAGTTAAATAGGGAACAGAATGGATGGCTCCTTAGCCCAACAGATTGTGCTCCTGCCCACTCCCTCCAAGGACACACGCCCTGCAGCTGGTGACTTTACCCAAACAGGCTAAGGATAAGAGTATGTCTCATGTCAAACCCCCATGACCCACATCTTTCCTACCAATTAAAATGTAAATAGGGAGGCAAAATGAGTGAGGTGAATTTTCGTAACCACTCCATTCTTGGCTCAAAGCCCACTTATTTTAGCATTGGCTGCAGGCACTCACGTCCATCAGCTGTGCGGGCTTCCATGTGCACAAGGTCAGGCTCTTTATCCAAACCAGTCACTGACCTGGGAGGAGAGAGAGAGAAAGAAGACAGCCAGTTAGCTAAAAGGCTGCAATGAGACAGAGAGATGGTGAGGGAAAGCAAAACCAGTACAAATCTCGTGAAACCTGGGATGTAGGTGTTTACCTTCCACCACAGAATCAGAGTATTCTGAGTTGGAAGGGACCCTCAAGGATTATAAAGTCCAACTCTTAAGTGAATGGCCCATATAAAGATTGAACCCACAACATTGGTGTTAATTAGCACTGTGCTCTAACCAACTGAGCCAGTCTCAGGGTCGCTACTAATTTTCCTCCTTTGTGTTTCTACTCTGACCACTCTCAGGGGCCCTATAAGAGCCTTCTCAGGCCTGGGTGAGGGATCCTGCCTGTCCCTTTTCTATAAGATCAAGACTACTATGATCGTTCTTGTGGTGGCAGGTAGAGTTGGCTCCAAGACCCACTAAAACAGATGAGGGCACAGCAGCCTCATGCTTACAGAAAGTAAATTAAAAGGAGGCTTTTTGGCTGAATAGTGACATGAAAGACCAAGTTTTCTGACTTGCCCCTGGTTTGCTGGCCAATCTTGCTGTTGTTCACCTCAGTTTCCTCATCTTCGAAAGAAAAAACAGTGATGCACAAATAGTGAATTTCTGATCTTAAAAAGGTGAGAAAGTATTCATTATTCACTGCATGATCCAATGCCACAGTCCTTGATAATCATAAAACAAGGCACAATGAGTTTCTTTAATCTCACTAGTTGAAACTCAAGTCAAATCCTCCTGTGCATTGTTATTTACTCCCTAAAAATGTTTTTCCAAGCACATTAAAAAGATACTTTTCCTCCTGGCAGAGGGAAAGTCAAGCCCAGAACAGAAATGTTATTATTAGTGTCCTGGATGATAAGAATCACTGGGAGATGAACATTTAGTCCTAGCAATGGCTGGCAGGGGAAAAAAAAATCCATAGATGTCCACGTGATTTATGGAGCTGCTTCTCCTGAGTTAACCAAAGGGTTAGATTAAAAAGGGACAACGACAAAAATCAGTTTCTAATTCGGAGGGAGTTGAATTTGATACAGTAGATTGTAAATAATAGATTCCCTCAGAGCCAGCCAACATTCAGAATTCCCTAATGGTCTGAAAGCATTTTTTACCACAATCTTTTGCTGCTTTCATCCTTGGGGCATCAACAGCAGAAACACTGGGAAAAGAAGAAAAAAAAAGAGAGAGAGAGAGAGACCAAACAATACGGATGTTCTGATGTATTTTTGTGATTCCCACAAAAAAACATAGTAACTGAAATAATGACAAACATACAAATGTGCTGGAGCTCAGCTAAGATCAGCCAGTGCTGCAAATGTCAAAACAACTGCATTATGACCCGCTGTGTAGGTAAGTGAAACTGGCACCACTTGTTAACGAGAGCACCGCATTGACAGTGTGTCCATTCACAACACACTGAATTGCAACCAAAAAATACCAACACAACAAAACAAAGCAGCACAGGCAGAGCTTTCATCATTCCACGCCCCATGAGAAATAGTCTGCTCCTTAATTGCTACCATCAGTTCCAGGGTGAGCCCACAAGGAAGAAAGTGCTGTCTGTTACCGGTAAGGATGCCAAAACAGGCCTGAGTTCCTGTGACCATGTAATTATCAGGGTCAAATCTTCCCAATATCTGGACATAGTTAAAAGTGACAGCAGGACAAATAGAAAGTCCTTTAAATGTCAGTGAAAAACATTATGGTGTGAAGCAACATTATTTATATAGAAAGAAAGGGCACACATCTTTCTAGCCCATAGCCGAAGTTTTCTGCCTTTTTCAAAGGAGTAGCACTAATTGCTGTGATTTCTGTCATTCAGCAACCATGACCCTTATCTATGATATGCCAATGGGGACAGAGGTACGTGCCTACCATCACATCTATCCACATCTACCACAACTTTATCAAAGGGAGTGGTAATTCCAGCACTTTGAGGTTAAGGTTGAGAACACATATGCAGTCCTTCCCAAGAGGTTTCCTGCTTAAGTTCAGCCTTCCCCACAGGCCTGCACACTCCAGGCATCTGTCCTTCTAGAAGCCAAATGGCTCTTCTACCCAGAGCCATTTGCTGTGTCCTGACACCACAACACCAGGTGGCCTCACCTGGTCCCCTGACACCTTCTGGGTCCCTCCATCCTGATGGAGAGGGCACTGTGTCTGTCTCCCCTTGCAGCAATGGGGCAAACCTGCTCCTGGCCCAGGGATTAAGAAACATCAGTCTGCCATAATGGCGTTCATTTTAAAAGGGACTATAAAAAGGAAAACCTAAGTATATCCCAATAAAATTCAGAATACTCATCATTTGCATTTGCATACACAAGCTCTGTGGATCTACTCATAATGCCTATTAAATGTGCACCAGGGAACGAGAGGAGTCTCCTGAAACATGTCATTCTAGTTTGAAGTTCCTTTCCAGTGCCATCTACTCATTTCCTTAATTAGTTTTGACAAGCCTAATGGTTCTTTTTAGAACAACAATGATGACAAAAAAAGGACTAGCACAAAGCACATCCCTAGTATTCCTCTGCTCACCAAATACCGCATTTCAAGTAGAAAAGTTAACAAAGTGATCTTCTGCAACCCAAAGGCAAGACAGGCTCTTGCTATCTGCAGGTAGATAACAAGCCTGGAAAGTGATGCATTGGTCATCCTTTCTTTGCTCAAACCAAGTCACTCTCCTATATCAAAGACTGATTGGAAAACAGATCCCCAATCAATGCTGTTTCTTCATGCCTCACCTCGTGTCTGTTTCCACTGGGAAAGAACACAGCTTTGCTTTGCAGTGCTCTGACTCCTGAATTCAGGTATTTTTAGTAAATGGTCTCTCATCCATTGTCTGGAGGAGTTTTACATGAAGAATGCAAAAAAGTTGGGAGGGGAAAGAGCAAGACGTGAATGCAGGTCCTGAAGTACAGCTGCAAATACACACACAGAGACTGTAAAGCTACTCTTTTATCCCATGTTTTCATTTCCGTAGCCTTGAGAACTCACTACAACAACCTTTCAGGTCTGGTGATACAGAAACAGCAACAAAACAAGAAGAGACACCTTCACAGCCTTCTATTTCCTCACACATTATCTCTCTGAAGAACATTCAGAGGATACACTGCTCAATACTATTTAAACAACTAAAGCACAATGAAGAGGGATGTCAGCATCCCCTGACTTACCATTGCCCTTGCCTGTTCTTTATAACCAAGTCAAGCCCACGCAATGAGGTGGCTGGGAAAGGGTGCTCTGGCTTACAAAGTCAAGTATTTAACAACACTTGGAAGCCTAAGGTCAGCTTGAAAACAGTTTTCCTGACACATGGTCACACCTCAGGCTCCATGCACAGCTCAGCTCTGTGTTCTCTATGTACATAAACTCCAAACAGCAGAATCTAAACCAAGGTCCACAAAATGCACCCCTCTGTGCTGCTGTCTTGGATTGGCATGAGGAGGAAAAAAGGGCACCCTCCATGTGAGAAACCATGCTAAATCAACATCCTCCACCATCCCTATTCATTAATCACCCCTCGCATGAGAAAATGCTGAGAGGATGCAGGCAGAAGTGACAGGAAAGGTCAGTTTTTCCTGCTGACATGTTCCCCAACTGCTGCAAAAGCAGTTTTCGAAATGTGGAGCCTGCAGCCAGAATTGCAGCAGGCACAGGATCATTTGCCAATTAAGAATTCAAACTACCTCTGAATTTCATTAGAAGGAAGCAATTGTTACAGTTTCCCTGTCTTTTGCTGCTGCTTTTCTTTCTTGCTCTCATGGTAGCTCTTGATATTCACAAGATCTTTCTTCCCTTCTTTACAGAGGAGAATCGTGTTTTCTTGAAAGCTGAAGGATGGACAGGATCCTGGCAAGATCCTTATCGCTGTCCTGAGGGAAGAGCACTGTGCTTGGATGCACATATACTAGGCGGCTCTGCTAATATGTCGTCTCTGACCAGGAGGAGAGCAAACGAGAAGGGCAAGGAAAACACAGCACTCTGCACTGTAACTAGCTACTGCTGAAACATTTTCATATAAGATGCTATATACTCCAAAACGAAAAATGTTACCACATGCCAGGAAAAGAAGAAAGGAAAACACGGACCCTCTGTATTACCCCCTTACTGCAAAACTCAGTACACTTTTTCTCTCAACTCTACTGCCCTTCCATGGAATAAACATTGTTTGTAATTTTTTTATACCCACTTTCCAGACATCAGGCATTTAATGGTGAAGGCAGCCTTGAAATTTACCTACTCTAGCATCTTGGGTCAAAAATGTTGAGCAATTCCAACTGCCTGCTGTTGATCCTTGCTCCCTAAACCTTCAGCAAAGAATAAGAGATGCTCTATTCCTCCATCTACTGGACTCAATAGTTTGGAAGGTGTGAGTGGGTATCATTAAATGAGAGCAATATTTGTGCTGGGGATTTACAATAGGGTTAAAAAAAAATAGGTCACAGGGATCAGACTTTCAAACTTGGTCTGGAATCTGCTGGACTGAGCTTTTTGCCAGGGGTGTGCCTAGTTTCTGACTAGTCAAGGTGGCATTCACCAGTTTTGAAAACAAAATCAAAACTTTTACAACAAATTAAGGCCTTCCAAAGATGCTGGCTTGAAAACTAATTTTTTTGCAGGTTAAGATGTCAGACTGAAAGAAATTGCCAGTGTTAATGTAAAGGGACACAGGGACAGATGGAGGCTATTTAGCAGGATGTTGTGCAGTAGATAAGGGCTAGAAAAGGGAAAGGAATAAGGCACATTTATTGTGCAATAATATGTAAAGCAGGGGGAACTCATCCTCTTGCTGCAGGCAACTGCAGCCAAATTAGTGGATGTTGCCAATTAGTCTGCTGCAATTTTAGTTCTATCCTGCTCCAGAAGTGAATAAATACTTCTGTGCTGTACCAGCCAAACATTGCATGGGACTAACTCACCGAAGCAACACAAAAGCCGTGCCTATATGGGGATGTGGGAGCAGAAACTAATCCATACAATTCCTGCTCAACAGACTTGGAGCTTTTCACGTGGCATCATTGCTAAATTACACATACCTTTCAAAGACAGGACAACAGGCTTACTTCTTTATCTGACATTGCATCACATTTGTCCAGGCATCAATAACTGCAGTTAGCTTCAGGTGGTCAAGGGAATTCTGTTTATTCATCTGTTATTTGCTGCAATCAAGTCTAAAATTAGCTCCATAAGACATTAATAACCAATGTGCACACAACCTACATACCTCCCAGGCCAACAACACACCATAAACTACCGTAGTTAAAATCAGATATAAATGTTGAACTGTTGGGGGAAAGAATGCATTTATTAAACACATAAATACAGTTTTTTCTCTGTGGCTGAACAGGGGAGACACTGCGGAATGTGTTAGGATGTGACGAGGTCTCTGAAGAGCTATGGACAAAACCTCCTTGCACAGCATACTTCAAATGAAGCTTGGGAAAAGAGCTGGGCAGGAAAATACTGTAAGAAACTGTCTTAGCCAGGTCTCTGGAGCTTTCTGCATCTTTTCCAGTGCCAATTTCTGAGATGCTACAATTCTGGACATCGGCAGAAGTAATTGTTGTGAGACTTAGCTTGCAAGATAAGGCAAAAGAAATTGCTGAATGTTTATTCTCAATTAATTTCTTTTCAGCAAAGCCAATCCATTTTAAAAAGATCCCAATGAATTTGAAGGAGATGTTCCACCTGGCATCTCAAAGGAAACAAACCTGAAGGTGTTCACAGGATCTGCATGTGTTTCCACATGTGCATGTTAGCACCTGCCTACCTGCATCTCATCCCCACTAATAGTGAAAGTCTAAAGCTGTAACTTACTGTAAACTCAATGGATTACACATCCCAGAACTCCAGACCAAGAAGAGGAGAGGTCCAAATCAGTCCTCTCTTTGAGGGAAAAACTGACATTTGGGCTCAGCCATATCACCCACCACCAGAGAACCCACACAAGACAGCAGGCTCTGCTGCACACAGAAGCATTTCTTTCTCTTTACAGTACATAAAAAAGGTGACTCCTTATATCTCAGAAATTAACTGATAATACCTTTAAAGTGTATTTATCAACAGAAAAAGCTGCTGTTGCTTCATATTTTTGATTTGCCCTTTATACTAGCACCAAAAACTAAGAGCATACAAATAATTCTGTCTAGTTCTCATTCAGTTAATAGGCCTTAGTCCTTCAAAGTCCTTTGTCATTTCTTCCCCAGCTTATACAATAAACCTCAATAAATACAACCAAATTTTTGTGAAATTTACACAACAAAGTGTGTGGGTAGAAGGCTAAAGATCCTTATTCACAGCCCTGTCAAGGTTTGAAATGGCCAGCAGCACAGGCAGGACATATGCTGGAGGTGGCATCTTAATTTCCCAGTGATTCCTGAAATAACTTCCTATGGGGACTGAGGCTCACACAGGATGGATCACATCAGCAGCCTTAAGCCAGCACTCACAGTGGGTTACTCACCAGTGCAGTCCCAGTCCTGCTGCTTCCTTAGGAACTGAATGTGCTGCTCCCATGCAGGCTGCTGCTCCTGAGCCATTGGGGTAGAGTTGATCTGGGCTATACAAAAGCAGTCCTGAGGGCTTACCCTAATCAAATAAGAAGCCCTCTTTTTGCCAAGTTCTAGCAGCACCAGTATCAGGATATGGTGGAATTAGTGAAGCATCAACTCATCAAGTTAAGATGTCACCATCTTGAAGACACCTCAAAGCTTGGGTACACAATACACCAGCAGCTCTCTATCTTGTGAGCATCCAACACAATGACGCTTTGGAGAAAGCATATCTAGAGAGGAGAGACTGAATTCACCTGGCATTTAGAGATCTGCAAACTTTATGGTGGACAAGTTTTAAACATATTCAAACAAAAGGATTTGTTTTGCCTTCTGCAGGAAGGGACACATTTTGCAGGATACTTTTAATTTTATTTTTAATAGTCTAAATTTCAAGTCCTCTTAGAAAACAAGAATAGAAGTATATTTTTAGATTTTTGTCTTTGGTTAAAATTAGTTTGGTGCCTACTACATTGCAAAGCTCCATTAATTAATGTTTTTCCAGTGCTTGGCTACCCTCCTTTGAAAGTTATGTACATGGGGAATTGCTATAGATTATTGCTTTGGTTTTTCATGAAACATGAATCAGTTCTGTTTTGGATCACCTTAGAAAAGCAAAGTGCATGCTCAAAGAAGCCTTCAGCTCAGCTCAGACCAGCAGCAAAAAACTAAAAACTTCATTGGAGTTACTCCTTGCCTCCCTCAAAGGAAATGTTGGTAAGACTCATAATATTTCTCCAAGTTTGTCTCCTAGAAAAAGTAACTTAAACATGACTCAGTCAAGAAACATTTAACATCAAAATAAGGATTCTGAGTTCACTGTTTAATTGCCCTCATTTGTATGAACATTTTCCAACTGCAAATATGACATGCCTGAAATGCTAAGGCTCAGTGATCCAGCTATTAGCAGAGGCCTAGGCAGAATACAGCACCTCTGAAAAGCTTCAGAGCATCATTTAATAAATAAATGCGGCAGTAGATGGATAAAAATAAAACTTAAATTGTCTAAAGAGGGGATGCCAGTATGAAACTTGGCACAGGCCATACGTATAGGATTTGCTGATGAGCCCCATATGCCTATGGGCATTGTACATGGTATTAATTAAGGAAGAATGAGTCTCTACATTCCCTGTTGCAGGATATTGTGAAGAATCACCCTGGGATAACATCTAACATTCTGGAAATGAATTTGTGGTTCAGTTCATGCATTTTGGAGAAAAACAATGTGAAAAAATAGATTTCTGTCACAAACCTTTTGTAACAGTTGTTTCTCTGCATTTCAGATGCTAACCTGAAGAGAACAAATGGCTTGTTTCATTTTCTGTCTTATAATGATCAGCCAGGAAAGGAAGAGACAGAGAGAGGGGAAAGAAGAAGAAGGACAAGGAAGAGAAAGACAGGAGAATAAACTACTCTGTTCTGGACCAGCAGGCATAAATGCATCAGCGTGTCTGCTTGCCCCCAAAAAATCACACTCAATTAGCTGTTGAGAGTGAGGCGCTCATTTGTCCCAACATCACCGTAAGAAAAGACCAAGAAGCAGGAAACAAAAGGTATTCTGGCAGCAGGCAGATATGCAAAGACAGACTGTCTGTAGAAACAGCATGTTTGTGTGGCTGTGATGGGTAAAAGCAACGTTGACAGGAGGTCTGCAGACCACCATGTGTCTCATGGCATGGCAGGTTTACATTCAGAACAGAAGCATCTTCACAGGCAGAATGGAGACACGAATAAAACAGCCACAGTCACTTGCAGGTCTGTATCAGTGGAAGAATGACACTGTAGCAGGAGACTCCAGAGAAACCAAGGACCTTTTGTGGGTTCCTTTGCTTCAAGTTAGATAGGTGACCAAATAATGAGACAAGGCTGCCCAGGGAGCACTGGACACACTCCTAGCTCTTCACAATGGCCCCAAAGCATCCTCATCATCAAAGCATTACCCTGTTCAAGTAAGCATGCTCAGGGCAGAATGCTACAACAGGAATCTGTGTTACCCCCATGTCAAGAAGTAAAGTTGTATGGTCAAGCTGTAGGTAAATCAAGAGCTTCTCTTTGCTGGGTTCTAAATCTGCTGTTATAGAGGAGCAATAAAAGGAAAGAAAAGTACAAGGCCAAATGAAAAGTAATACTCTGCTATTTTCTAGCCGCAAGGCAAATTCCAAAGTGTCAGCACACAGTTCAAATCTAATGATTTGTAGAAAGACAAAACAGAATTCTGGAGAAACTACTGCAGATCCAGAAATGGCTTTAGGGAATCACTATTACAGATTGCTCCTAAAATCAATATTGTAATGGAACATGTCTCCTTCCCTCAAAGATTTTCAATCAAAACCTGAAAACCAAAAATATTGTGAGCAAAACCTAAGAATCCTTCTGTATCCTTTGGCCAAAAACCTGGCAGGTTTTTGGATTGGTTTTCTTCGTTTTGTTCAATAAAAAGTAGGATTTTCTCCATTGGGAGCAAATACAAATCTATTGAAATCAGCTCTGAAGGCTACAGGTATTATTTATTATTTCCTAAGTACTTGCTGGCAGACACAGGTCAGTATGTTTCTCTCTCAAACTCAACTACAGAACTTCTGATGTTTCACTAAAATGGAAATGTGTCTACATCCCATTTTTATTGCCTTCTGCCCAGTGAAGGACAATTATCTCTGAGATAATTACAGAGCTTTGATAACCACTGCTATCTCCTATTCCAATTAGCTCACTACAAATATGCATGTGAAACAGTATCACGCAATGGCTTCTCGTCCTTGTTCTGTATATGATCAGCAAGAGACAAGTTACTGAATCAACATTATTTAAAAGAACCTGTAGTACAACTAACAAGATACTCCATCCCACTCTTATGTTCCGATGTAGCTTCATGCTCACTGTGCTTAACAATAGCAAAATTAAACTCATTTCATTCTCCAGACGAGGCTCAGGGGAATGCCAGGGAATGAAAGGAGGGGAGTTTCATTTTCTTCTCTTGCCGAGAATGAATTCTGCCTCATATAACTGCTGATGACTTGTCGTTTTAAGAGAGTTTGTTAATTTACAACAAGAAGAAGGCATAAAGATGGACCTCCTTATCTTTAATGGATGTTATTGAGCGACACAAATGGTTCATGTTTAAATGAAAGCAGAAACATCTTGTCTGTTTTGCCACGATAAGACTCTTCTTTCTCCACAGCATGGGTTCAGCTTCTTCTGTTAAATAAAACAACTGTTTTTGTTCAACTTAATGCCAGGCAAACTTCCAAAGGTTCAGTGGCTGAAGTCAGTTCAGGGAAATGAACTGGAATTTACCTGGGTCCTTCCTGATTCTTCTTGAGAAAATCTCCCTGAAGAGCTTTGAGGTATGACCGAAAATCTAGTTTCAAGCAAAAATGTTCCCTAATAAAATTGATGACTTGCTGGGGATAAATCCTCCATTAGATTGCTACTTTCTCCAATGCAGGAATGCTTCCAGCCCCAGTTGCTGTAAAGAAACAAGCTGTAAGACCCTCACAAAAGTGTATCTCCTGAAATTCAGGTGGGCCGTCTGGGATAAGGTCTGAACAGAGGTAGGCTGCATCCAGAAAAGATGTCTGCATGTCTGCTCCTGATGTCTGCAGGTGTTTTGCCACTGAATGAAATAGCCAGAAAATTATGTCCATAATCAACGTATGTGAGGAAGTCATGCCTAAAGTGCTCATAACAGCAGCAATTTTTAAAAGAATTCTCAAATGTTTTTCTTTCAGTCATCTGAAAGGAAGAGGGATTCTCTCCCACACTGGAAATTCAGCCATTTGCCCAGAAACAGAGATTAGTATGGTATAGAACAAAGGCCAAAATGCAAGCCAAATCCACACAAAAAACCCATAGGAGACTATTCCTTGCTAGCCAGCCAGTGCAAAAGACAATGCTACTTTCAGCCTGGCAGCCTCACTTTCGATTAGCTTTGCCAAGCTATGACAGTACAGGAGATCCCCATATGCCTCAGAGAGATGCATTATTCAATATATTAATTAGAAGACTGGCTTTCATCACTGCTGCCTACAAAATATCACAAAGAATTACTCTGGGATTGTTACTGACAGGCTGAAATTAATTTGTGTCTGTTCACGTGCATCAGGAGAGCCAGAATGAAGTCCAGGCAGACCACATGAGTCAGCAGTAGAGCATTTAAGCTTCCAACACTGGTCTTTGGAACACAGTGATGAAGTTTAGACATTCTACCTGGTACCTTCTAGCATGAGAAGAAAACAAATTCTTCCACCATGCACTGTTCAGAGAGACATGGCATTGGGATCCAGTCCTGGGATCAGTATAAAGTGGGAGAAATATTTAACAAATTCCTCCTTAGATCTTTCTTACTAGTGGTTTATCTAATCTGCTTCAGTCTCAGAGATTTAGACATAAGAGAGTGTGGGGAAGGTGGGGGTTACAAAATCACCCAAGATTTGCAAGGAGAAATAAAAGAGACTGGCACCTGGGACATAAAGAAACCTGATAGATGAGAGATCGAAGCCAAAGGCTTTTTGATGGCTGAAAGCACCAACAGCAGTACAGTATGTGACATATAGTGGTAAGCACTAAATTTAAATCCAGAAATATTTCAGCCCTTACTTTTCAAGACTTTAAAGAAAAAAACCAACTGCCAGCCACAGTACATTAAAGTCATAAATATGGCAAACATCACAAATTGTACTAGAATCACAACAAATCTCAAATTCTAAAAGCCAGATAATATTTATGTAAGGACATGCACAGTTGCATTAGTAGAGGAGGGGTGGTCCTTCCTTCTGCAAGATATGCCGTGTTTCTCAAGCAAAAGGAGGTTAGAAATAAAAGTTCCTTAAAGATAACTTATTCCAAAATTGCCCTTCCAGAAGGTATACACCACTCATTGAAAGAACTCATTCTTGCTGCAATAGCAGCCAGAATTCCAGAGGTGGTATATGTATTGAGAGTTTGCTTGTGGTTCGTTTATTATATAGTTCATGGGTTTTAAAAGAGAATTTAAAATTATTTCCCTTCATTATCATGAAATAACACACAATTCTTGTAGCCAGTACATTTTGAGGTTGTTTTTCTTGTTAAAAAGCCTTTGATCCCAGGGCAGCCTGAAAGCATGGCATCCACAGGGCTTTGCAAAAGTGTCTAACACTTCTTTTCCTAGGAAAGGAGGCATTAAGGAGAGGAGCACCACACAACAGTAAAACATCAGCTACTATTTAGAGTTTACAGTCATAGTACAAGAGACTAATTGTACAAAATTTCCTATGCATGATGAAGTCATTAGTCAGCATAAAGTATAAATATACACCAAAAACCCCAAATGTCTTTGGTTTTAGTCCCAAGTACACTGGAAAATACTCTGTAATACCTCTCCAGTAGTATACTAAGTTTTTTCCTACCTTCTACAAAGATGCTTTCCCTGACACAACTATTTCTGTCAATCTCTTTTAAATTAGTTTAAAAAAACATGGATTGTGCTCAAAAAGGGGAATAGTAGTCTGACCATTACTACTAACTGTGGGCACTAATGGAATTCACGGGATCTCTGTGGTCTCTGTAAAACAGTCCTGAAGTGTTTCCCAGAGACAGAAGGCGAAGTATTTTCCTGTTCTTAAGGTAATTTAGGATTTTATACTCTTATATACCCATGAAATCTATCACAACATCTGTGGAATAGTACTTACCAATCTGTAGTTGGAAAAGCATGAGAGGATTAAGTTTAGGAAAAAGTATGCTCATGGACAAAAGCAAAATATAAAATATGAAACTTACAAAGTTTATTGATCAGTCTTGTACACTTCTGATCACAGTTATGAAGTAAGACATTATATGCATACTGAACATATAACTGAGATATCAGGAATCAATATCTTCTCCACATTTCAGAAGACCAAGGGGAGAATAGGAGTCAGGATCTCCCTCAATGTTGGCTTTAATCACACATTTTGTTTCAGACTGCTCTCTTTCCCTACTTTAATTTTTAAAAATTATATGTAGCAAAATAAAGTTTTATTCAAATTTAAAAGTCACTTAAAAACATCCAAAAACTGTTAAAAAATTCAGGATGTTCTTTTATTTAATGTGTGAGAGAAACATTTTGATAATATTTTCATGAACTCTAAAATGCCTCTATTGACTTGAAATGTTTTCAACAAAAATAAACACTATGTCAGCCCATAGAAAGCATTCTACTCTATATTCAGGTTATATTTCTATGTCACTGAGTTACTGCATAATCACAAGCTAGTCATCTAAATCTTGATGTTTGAAAACACTAAATATCTTTTGCCAATGGCATTAATTGTAGGCACACAGAATGAAAATAAAATCCCTAGCCTCACAGTTTCCTCATTTGACCTTTTTTAAGTGAAAAGGGGAAAAAATGGTTTTATTATCACAATGGTTTTGTGATCTTTATTTAACTAAAGTGACCTTGCAAGGAAATCTTTTAGTATATGCCAAGAACTTTTAAGAAGGTCCCATGTCTCCTGAACTCATATTACAGAGCTTGAGGCTAGAGTTTGAAAATTTTGTCCTCAGCCTACAATAGTTCATGGTCCTGGTGGCTTAAGCAACACATTCCAGATTTATGTTAGCTTTACCCTCCAGGAGAAAAACCTTTCCCAGGTGCTTTTGCCCACAGGGCATATGAAGCAAGTCTCTTAACACAGCCAAATGAGTCATTAGCCCAAGGGAGGCTCCAGTAATAGCCCCCTGTTCAGTTCTTCATGTGCTACGTGAAAAGGCACTGGCCACGTGTCTTGGTGATGCTAAGAGGTGTTAACCATGGCTACCAAACTAGCATCATTCCTTTTATCCATAGCTCCATGTATGGTGTGGTTTTAATTCTGAAAAACTCTAATATAGGATTACTTAACAGTCAACTTGACATTTACAAGACTATGTTTTCTTAACACTAAACTTGGCTGTAAAAAATCAGGCGATGTTTCCCCAGCACTGTGCAATGACACCATCTGGTAGTTAATGATTAGGGGGATTTACAGGAGAGACAGGCACATATTTGACTAACCATTTCATTGCTGGCAAATTAGGCAAGTAAAGTTAACCTTGGCTATATCCAAAGGTCGCTACTGGAACTGCTGCTGAAACAGTCTGTATGGACCAAAATTGGCACTGCAATTAGAACCATCAGTGCTGTCAAAGGATGAGGAAATAAAAGCAGACACAAATGTTTGCCTAAGAGCAGACACAAACTCAGATCATAACCTTTTGAAACACTGAGGTAAACCCTTATCTCCTGCTACCTTACTCAGATATCCAAAGCAGTCTCCACTATAGTCATCGTGGAATTCAGGCTGCAAATAAAAAGAAATACACTGGCTACATTTTATCATTTGTTCCTATACAAACCCACGAAAAGGACTGAAAACCTTGCCCTCAAGAGACAAAATTCGCTGTCTCATTCTTCAAACAACTGTGACAGAAAACCCTTAACTACAAAGCATAGCCTAAGTTAGTGGATGCACAGCCTCTTTCCTTCTCCCAGTGAAAGTACAGCCTATTCCCTTCTCCCCATTTTTAATCCTTGGTGATTAAAACGACTGTAGCTGGCATTCATGGATACAAAACAACCCTAAATCTGACTGACTGTCATGGAAAAAAGAGAAAATATAAAATTCCGGGGAGACTCAGTGTGGGAATCAGTAGTGTATTTGAGAACTCCTCGACAGACCATGTTTTTCCTACTTGCAGATACAAACAGCTCTCCTTGAAGCCAGGCTAGTGCATGTCCAATTTTTCTCCTCCCCCTGTCTCTCCTTTCCTTCCTTTTGGTGTTTTCTGCCCAGTTTTCATCACTAGTGTGTATTTCATGTCGGCTCATGTTGGACACTGGCTTCAGGGCTCCAAATATCCCACAATCATCAGAAATTCTGTGCAGATTTCTCCCTCTCTTCCACACAAATGGGTTTATCCTGCTTTCCTGCTCCCAGGTTTTGACAGAATCACCCACAATCCCAGAGAGGTTGATTGAAAAGAAGTACATGAGAGAAGGGAAATGCCTAGTGGTAAGAGGCAAAAAAAACAAACCAAAAAAAAATACCCAAATCAAAAAAAGCCACCCCAAACCAATGAATGCCCTTCCCAAACAAAACAAAACAACAAAAAAATCACCAAAATCACAATTAAGCCCCCCCCCCCCCCCCAAAAAAAAAACAAAAAAAAAACCAAAAAAAAAAGAAAAAATACACCAACAAACCCAAGGAAAATGGTTTCACATCTACTACTTCATATTCCCCGATAATGACAGGAGGCAAGAAACAGGAATGTGTACTCCCGTAAAGAGCAGCCTGGTGAGACCCTAAGCAAGGGGAGGGGGGGGTGTCTCAAGGGATATAGTTCTGTCCTCTACACAGAATGGTGATCCTTGTGTCTGCTCAGCAAACACAAGGGCCTCCAATGACCTAAGAAGGGAACAACATTCACAGCCATTTAACTGATTAGACAGAAAACACAAGTCCTCTTGAGAAACTCTGCATTTTAAGGAATTAAGCCAGAAGATGATAAAGGGACTTCATATGCCCCTAAAGCATCTTTTAAATCTCTTGTGCCCTACAGTCCTCTTAATCCACTACTGTAGTACTGCCTATTACAATATTTGAGTACTTCACTCACTACACTCATCAAGGTGATCTATCCCAGTCTCACCCAGGTGGTAACAAGGCAAACTCAGCTTGAGTCACCCAAGATGACAGGGGAAAACTGTGGTCCAGTTGTGAATGCTCCATTAACCAAACTGTCCTGCCCTCCTGCCTAGTCCCATTGCACCACCATAGAAAAAAGCAGAGGTAGTAAAACAACTTAAGGACAATTCAACTCCTTTGAGTTTTTATCAGAGCAGCAACAGCATTCAGTCAGCACAGAACACACCATGTGTTTTATAGATGAGGAAACTTCCCCAACATTTCTACGGTACAAAATACGGACTTTATTTTTTTGTACCCCTCCACATGGCAGCACAGGTGTCTAAGTGATAGTGAGATAAGATGAACAGGGCCCAGAAGGAGCTGCAGAAATGTGTTTTGAAGGAAAAAGAACACTGTGTAAGTCTTCAATAAACTTTGCACCCATTCTGGTTCCAGTTATCTTGAGTAACTTCAGAGAGATGAGTGATCTTGGAATTTCTGTATCACATTAGCGTAAGCTCCTATTTCCAGCCTTGCAGGATCCAAAGTTATTAAAATCTCTGGGGCCAAGGCACGTGGGAGCCAAATTTGGATGCCTGTACTCACATCAAGTAACACATTCTGTTCAAGCTCTGCCACTGCCATCAGTGGGTGTAGTTAACAAATGAATCACTACTACAGAAGTAGAGATTTCAAATCCTAGGCTTTTGTAACTATGAGTGGCCCAGAGGTGAGTCTCAGCTCATGGAGAAACTTTGAGAGGGCTCAAGAACTGATGAGAGATGCTCTGTAAACTGTAGGACTTGTGACATCCATATGGGATGAGAACACTAAACTACAAACTAGTGAGTAGCACCAACATCTAAGATTACGGAAAGAAGTTGAAGGCAAGAGCCAGAATACAATGCCACAAATCCAAATTGGGGCTTAGGCCTTTGTTTCTGACCAATGGGGAGCCATTGTAGATGCTGCCTGCTAGAGCTATACCTAAATGTACAGTGTCTTTTGTGTCCCTGACTAACAGAGAGGTGTTTCTTACTCTGCTGAGTGAAAATTCACATCCCAGTCTCACAAGCTCTGAAGCAATCATAATTTTCTCTTGGCCTTGCAGTCTCTATATGTGATGGAATGTATAATTATTTGGAAAGGTCTCAAAGAGAAAAATAAGACCTTTTCCCATAAGGCTGACTGATCCCATGAACCAGGTGAAGTTTGTAGTCTTCCCAAGACCATTTTCAGCAGCCTGAGAGATCAAAGTCATGCTTTGAAGGCAAACCACATTCAACGAATCCTGCCCCAGATAAAGCCAGCTGCATTCAGATCAGATCAAGACTGTCCCATTTGATGAAGGATGCTTACTTGAGTCCCTACTAATGAACAATCCAGAGCAGCACAAATGAGCAGCTTAACTCTGATTTCGGCATCTTTCTATCATTATTATTTCAAATTTCATGTGATTTTTAATTAAGAGGTTCAGTAATGTACTATTTGATAGGCTGGTGACACGGACAGTGGGTGCACACTCACTCAGCAAGTTTGCCAATGACACCAAGCTGTGTGGTGCAGTCAACAGGATGGAGAGAAGGGCTGGCATTCAGAGGGACCTTGACAGGTGGGTCTGTGTGAACATCATGAAGCTCAACACAGGTAAGTGCAGTGTCCTGCAGCAGGACAAACGCAAGCATGCTGGGCAGAGAATGAATTGAGAGCAGCTCTGGGGAGAAGAACTCAGGGGTTTTGGTTGATGAGACACTCAGCATGAACTGACAACGTGCACTTGCAGTCCAGAAAGTCATCCATGTCCTGGGCTGTGTCAAAGGAGGCCTGAACAGTAGGTCAAGGGAGATGATTCTGCCCCTCTGCTCCACTCTTGTGAGACCTCAGCAGGAGAATTGCATCTAGCTCTGGCACCACCAACATAAGAACATGGACTTGCTAAAGCGATTCTAGAGGGATCCATGAACATGATCTGAGGGCTGGAGCACCTCTGCTATGAAGACAGGCTGAGAGAGCTGGGGCTGTTCAGCTTGAAGAAGGCTCTGGGAGAATCTGTAGCACCTTTTAGAAGCTAAAGGGGCTACAAGCCAGAGAGGGACTTTTCACAAGAGCATGTAATAATGACAAGGGTAGTGCTTTAAAGTGAAAGATGGCAGGTTTAGAATAGATAATGGGAAGACATTCTCTATTGTGAGGCTGTTGACACGCAGGAATGGGTTGTCCAGAGAAGCTGAGGAAGCCCCATTCCTGGAAGTGTTCGAGGTGAGGTTGGATGGGACTTTGAGCAACCTGGTCTATGGAAAGATGTCCCTGTGCATGGCATGGGGGGTAGAAATTAGATGATCTTTAAGTTCTTTTCCAATCCAAACCATTCTATGAGCTCCAGAGTAGTGCTCATGCCCCTCTGAAACCTATAGCTATACTCAGTTTCTCTTTCACAGCCTAATGAAATCAACAAATTCCTGAGGCTAAAATGTGCTCTTTCCATTTCTTTTCCTGTACAGATATTACAAGCCAGAGCTTGTAAGCCATCACCGTTTGCAGCTTTAAAAGGAAAGAAAGGAGAAAAAAGAAAGAAATATCTAAGAAACATTATTATGTTCCACAATTTCAACACCTCTGATCCCTGCACTATGAATTGGTTCAAATCCTTCCCACACTGGGAAAAACCTAATTCGCTCTCTTGGGAAGCTTATTGTCAATTGGATTCTACTGTTTCTGAGTGGAATAAAGATTTCTAGGTCTATGCCTTATGAGTTTTGACTATGTAAAACTTGTACATTTCCTAAGAGAAAAAGACACCTGAAACAGAGACATTATATAATTCACTGTTAAAAAACAGTGTTCAGACTATGCAATCAAAAGACTATGAAAAATGAGGCAAACTGTGGAAAACTACACTTTTGGGTGTCAAATGGATAAACAGGCAATTAGCCATTATTATATGAAAGTAGAAACTAAGCCACAACATCACAACCTGTTCTTTAAAAAGAGACTCTGCTTTATTCCCAAGTCAGCTTAGCCCTTGCACTTTGCCCTCCAAGAAAGCTTCTCCTCTAAGCTCACTTGTGTTATTTGAAGGGCAGGGCAAAATACCCCAAGGACCAGCTATTCTGCTCCACAGAAGGATACAGCTGGAGAGGATGTACACTCACCTTTGTCATGTGCACCCAGCATGAATATTGAAATCAAAGATGTTTAATAGTTAGGTCAATCATCCACCTGTCACCAGAACCAGCAGAACATAACAACTTCCTTTCCTTTACTATGGAAATGTGGAACAGTAATATAGTCTCCACTTCAGGGTGTAGAAATACTAAAATATAATCCATAGATATTTTGGGCCCAGATTCCAGCTGCTTTCAATGAGATGCAAGAATTTCAGTCATTTTTCATCATGTTTGCAGCTGGGAGTCAACTTTTAAGTTATTCAAGTCCTTTTTAGTTTAAACTGAAGTCAAAATAAGACCTCCACTTCCTTAATAATATGATTTTTTTGGTCTTAATGACGACACAATACTTTTAAGTATACGCAGATTCTGTAAATCAGCACTTCTGTGCATTGACACACCATCATCTGGCATGTAGTAAGTACAGCATTAAGAATCTGATTCAAGCCCCAAATCTAAATTCAACTACAAAAGAACTACAAATTTCTCTTTCTCAGTTCTTGGGCCTTCACATGGTGGAGAGAAGTTTGGAAAAGAGGCATCTGAGATGGACAAGGCTGCAGATGGACGAGGCTGCAGAGTGGAACTAAATTTGTTTCACCATCTGATTTTAAGACACTCTCCCAATCTGGGAGGTTGACACTTGGGAAATGGAAAGGAATTGAGTCACAAAGCAGATTTTTAGCAAATTTTGTGCAGATCTTGGGCTCTCACTAGTCAGTAGAGAGAAACTGTCTCCTCAGAGAGTGATTCAAAGCAGAGTCTGAATCATCCTTTCTCATGAAGATTGCATAAGGAGATGCAATGTCAGGGGGGCTGGCTCTGCACAAAGATTGTGCTCTAGGCTAAAGTAGCTCTCTGAAGGACTGAAATACAGGAAATCAAATGACCATAGCTTTGCCTCAGAAGCACTGGGCAGCATCTCTGTGCTACTGTAAGTAGGTATATAACAAAGAAGAGGGATTTTAATAATTTGGTAAGTTTGACAGAAGACTTGTGCTTGTTTGTAAAGATGCCACCCGCTCTCAGACAAGGTACAAACTTGGGAGACTACTGCACTGCAAGATATGTACTATGGACTGAGTATGTAACACTGATGACGATCAAAACCAAGGAGACACTTAATGTTCAGGTAAAACAACGAATCCCTTCAAGTTAGATGCCCTCCACCCCTTCATGACCTGCCCAAAGCAAGCCAAGTCAGAGGGCATAACTCACCAGTAAAACCTGTTTGGAGTGACCCGCTCGTGCATGAGCTGCCATTTTCTTCCGAAGTCCATGGAGCTGTACAGCTGAAAGACAAGAGAGTGAGAGGAAATATAAACTTTGAGGAAAAATAAGAAAGACTCTTACTAGATAAAGTATTAAAACCATCTCAGATTAAAGAACGTGAATGGATTATCCTGCACAATTATCCATCAGCCTTGCTGCCAACAGAGGCTAATAAGTCAACATCCTCCCCTCATATATAACCCAGACTGAAGTCCGGGAAATCAAAAGCAGGTTCACTCTTTCAAAACCTTTCTGAATATCTTTGTGCTTCCCAATTTCATCTGTCAACACAATCACTTTGGCTGCCATATAACAAATCTGGCTGTCTCCCTGGCTTTTTCTGCTCAACAGGAAGCAAGTAATTGCTGACCTGTAAATTCCTAATATTAAATAGAAAGAGCAACAAATCATATTAGTCAACATGACTCTGATGTGGTAGGTAGTGACTCTAGACTCAAGGCTGTGCTGCTATTTGGTTTTATGGATTGAATTAGATCTCTTCTGTGTAGAAAAGTAAATTGCTCCTAATTTACATCTTCTAATATTCAGAATGAGGTCTAAATTTTGAGATAAGGTAGAAATCAATCTGCTCATTAGTTAAACACCTAAGATAGTGAAGTGGCTCCTATTGAAAGCCAAATTTGCAATATAATGATCTTTTTGAGTCTTTCTGGTTAACAAATGATGCAGCTGTAATGTAACCAAATTTCCATGCAATTCTACACTAAGTCTCAGACATAGGTTTGCTTCATACATACTCTGCTTAAGACCACAAACACCATTCTCCATAGAATTCATTACTGACAATGCACTCTCTCATAATCAAAACATATGTAAGCTCCTTTTCTCCAACTCTGGCTAATTTGGTTCTTCAAGAAAAAGGAATACACTTTGAGAAATAACTGCTATGCTTTACTACTAGATCACAGACAAATAAATACCAGGCAGCATTTTCAACAGGATTTCAAATAAATTTCATCTGATATAAATTCTGGCTTAACAAAACAAGGGTTGATTGCAGGCTAAGGAGGTAGATAACACAGCTGAAAAACTTAAATGTTTGTAATATCCAAAATTAAGTCCTTAATGGGAAAACTATATCATGTGAGTACAGGCTCTGCATTTGATTTGATTTTGAGTAATTGGATTTGCAAATTGGAGGCAGGTCCATGTTCAGATTACAATGGTTCACAACCTAGTGATGTGTACTCTGGCACCACTATGATGGATGGCTAAATGTGACTGGGAAGATAAACTATATGTGCTCGCACTGAATATTAAAGTTTCTTGAATGGGCAGTATCTCTGACCACAGAGGTGCAGCAGTCACATCAGAGCCATAGAACAGTTTAGAAGGATGATTGGAAAGGGCTGTTTGAGCAGTGTCCAAAGCCTGAGGCAGTTCATTAATTCCTGCTATGTTTGCACTCAACTACACAACCAAACCACTGCAGAGCTTGCAAAAGGAAATTCAAAACCTGAAATTCAGAGCCCATCAAGTATCTAATGCAACTGGCATGTGTAAAGACAAAAGAATCAGTCCTCTGCATTTATGCCAACGGGAACTCCAGTTTTGGCTAATGACAGCTCATGCTGCCAGCAAAACACAGAAGGTGAAAAGAGATGGAAGCAGACATCTTCCAAGCTTCATGTCAGAAAGGGCTCCAATTATGTAGACTTCACTCCAGCCAACATCACTGAGCTTGTGATAAGAAATATCAGGAAAGATTTTCTGCCCCATGTTCTTCAGGAGATCAGGCATGATCTGAATATTCTAATTTGGTCATATTTCTTTAGCATTGTCACTAAAAAAAGCACTAAAAGCCCACATTATCCGGACTTCTCCTTTTCTGGTCAACCAATCACAGTGATTGTCTAAAAAAATATGGAAGAGAATCCTCTACCCCAAAAGGAATTCTGCATAGATACAAAATAAAGCATTGCTTATCTTTTTTTAATTAAAGGAGCTAGGAAAAGAAAATTCCTTGTCCAAATTCAAGATTAGGCTTGTGAAGTCAATATTAAGATAATTACCTTCTTGAACACCCGGATTTTTGGAAACAATAACTGAGAATCCACACTCCAAAGTCAAAACTCTACAGTGCTACATGCTCTGCCCTGATTTTAGCACAGTGGCTGCCAGTAATATTCCTTAAGTCATTTGACATGGTTTACACATACAAGAACCTCAGCACACAGAGTTGAATCACTTGCATCAAACAACTTGTTTATCCTTTCTATTTCCTGACTGCAGGTACAATTTGCAGACTGAGCCACAGGGATGTACAGCCATGGTGCTGTACAGATCACAGGCTCCAGGCCACTTAGTTAACTCATCAGCCTCAGTTAACTCATGCTCACAAGCAGGTGCAAGTAAGTGGCTGTAGCATCCTGATTGTATTCTGCAGCAGATTAACCATTCCTGCCATGGGAGGGAAGGATTATCAAAATACATCCATTTCCTTGGATTCTCTTTTATCTTTTAGCTCTAGCATTTCCTTTTCTTTTGCAGCAGCATAACAACAGTAGCTACAGATAGCTCAGCAGCATGAAGCACAATCTCTTTCCAACTACTCATCTCTCCTAGTATTGCATTCAGGGAGCATTCTTCTCTATATCAAGTTAAAAACCAGAAACCAGCTACTGGCCTGGTTTTTCCCTCCCTTCTCTCTAGTAAAGCTCAGACTGACTGATGCAGAAGGATTAAACTGAACTTGTAGCCTTTATGTTATTTCAGATAAAGAGATAAGGAGGATACTATTCATTTCAATAACTTTTTTTATTTATTCACCTACTTATTCTAGGTGTCCACATTGAATTTTAACCAGTTAACTGAGTCTTAAAGCTCTGTGAAAGAACAAATTCCTAAAAAGCCTTTCTGGCCCAATTCCCTTTTACAGTATTATTTACAGATGCAAATGTAAAGGTTAATGTTGAATTACTAAATAAAATATACAATAAAGTGATTTCTAGTATGCATTCAAATTGAATATATGCATATACTTTCTGTTTATCTCCCTTCATGGAAGAAGAGATGCTTTTAGAAAAAACAACAAATTTAGTGGCAAGTGCAGCAGATCTCAATAGAGATTAATTTGTCTTAAGGCTGAATCCTAAGCAAAGGAAAGAAACAAGGTAGACAAGGTGTCAAGATTTTACCTTTTTAAAGCTCTGCACTGGCTCTTTAGTGACAAATAATCTCTGGCATTTCCACCTTCCAGAGCACTCCAACACACTGGTTTAAGAGAGACGGACTCCAGCATACCATGAGGGTGTACTGTGATCATATGTCCTTTCTGCAACCTCATTGTGTTATTTGACCTGCTCTGATGACTGAAAAATTAAGACCATTATGGGTTTTCATGTTTGTACGGGCTGCTCTTGCCCTTTGATGCAGTTAAAGAGTGGCATGCAGAGGACTTGACTAAGGAGCATCTCCAAAGCTCCAAAAGACCCAAAACAGAAGGACAAAGTCCCTGCTCAAGGCAAGGGTGACATAAAGTGGGTTTTTAGTATGAAAATGAACCTTGAATCTTTCATCTACCACAGGGACACCTCAACACACACAGTCCCAGTACTTGGCTAATTCTGGCAACCTCTGCACATCTTTGAGCAGATGGATTCCAGGAGCTTCCTGAAAGCCAAGTTGCTAAACACATAATGTTCAGATACTCTACTGAGTCCATCTGAACGATACTTATGAATCTCATCTGCCCTTAGAGCAAGACAGAAGAGGAGTTTACTAGTCATGGCCTTAGAATTCCTACTTGCCCACAGACTGGCATGTCACACTGCTACAGTGCAGATGGGATACAGGAAGGTGAAGGGTCCAACATTTTGCGTGTAAGATGAATATATCTTCTAATGTGCTCCCATCCCTGATGAAGTATCCAAACTATTACCCTGAAGTACCAGCCCTGTTTAATGTGTCTGGTGATAGACACTGGCAGGATCCAAGAGCAGCTCTGCTCTCACTCCAGGCTTTGAGGTCACCCCAGCTCAGCAGTACAGCTCCAGTCTTTGAGAATGGGTACTGAGCACAAGGGGGAAAATCACAGAGTCATAGAATTCGTTTGAAAAGGGACCTTAAAGATCATCTCATTCTAACCCTTGTGCCATGGGCAGGGACACCTTCCACTAGACAAGGTTGCTCAAAATTTGCCTGTATTCAGGCAAATTAGGTAAACTACCATTTAAAAAAAGGAAAAGCCATACAATCAAGAAGGTAAACAGCAAATGTTTATCCAAACAGCACCATGATACTCCACACTCAAGGATTGTAGCACCAGACATATCACATCCACCAACACAGCCCTGCGTTTTACCAGGAACACAATCTGTGCGAGGAAAGATGTTGGCAGCCCAAGTGATATACAACTTTGTTTCACCACAGGCCAGAATCTTAACTCGTGCTTGTTTTGCTCAGCACAAATCTGAATCATAAGAATATTATATAGCACAGGCAGAATGCTTCGTCTTCAAACTCTAAGAATACTTGAAACATTTTATTTCACGCCAGCATTGTTTCCAAGTAAAGTGGCAAGACCCTTAAAGATGGAGCTTTATCTCTGGTCTCAGATTCTGTGCCACAAACACATGCAACATGCCAGAAACACAGTCAGAACTACAGAGCTGGAAAGTAAGAAGCTATGCACACATACATGCACAGAGTTGCATATGAAAAATGCTGTTGAAATTCTCCAGTACAAACTCCCAGGGTGATCTTGTTTGGGGCTGTGGGTAGTTTGTTTTGGGTGTTTTGTTGATTTTGGCAATGAAAGATAGCAAAAAAACCTGAAAAGAATGATTCTCCTGAAGAAGCAAAACTTCTCAGAGCTGGAACAGCATGAGAAACTGGTCTGCTTAAATTCCACTTATGGAGAGAGGGGAGGAGAATGAGCAATTAAGGAAACACATGGAAACCCCAGGAAGAGGCTCAACCCCCTGATGTTAGTCACCCACATATGAGCTCATCACCAAGGCTCATTTTTAAACAGGCAAGAAGTGTCTAAAATTGCTTTTTGTTCCTGCCTTAGAATCCTCCACCTCTCTCAACAGACACTAAGAACAGCCCTAGTACCTAGTGCAGAAGGAGATGACTGCACCACAGACACATGATTTAGCTGAGATGGATTTCAAGTTAGGTTCCCTGTTCCCAGGTTGATCTGCTGGGTCCTCATGGGGCAAACACACAAAAGAATGAAGATGCAAGACAAGATGAAGATAGACCAAACATACAATAGCCTGGGTACACTTTACCACAGCAAGAAGCACATATAGATGTCATGTATAGATTAAAAAGCAATAGACAACAGACTAAAGAAATTCATAGAGCTTTGATATTTATAGAATTTTGTGCCTGAACACATAAGGGCATCAGGAACATGCATAAAAAAGCTTATAAGCAAATAAAATCAAATACTATTTGTTGCTGTGAAATCAGATCTATTGGCCTGAGAAAACAACTGGTGAGAATCTCAATAGTTTCCTGTCTGCCAGCCAACCCTGGAGTGCAAACAATAGTGTCAGATAGAGTGAGGAAGAACAGCTGGACTATATGCACTTAGAGAAACAATTCATTCATTACACACAAAATTATCCTTCCCCCTGATAATACATCCAGCTGATGATGGGAAGATGTATTCAGAATAAATACCACAGAGTGAGATTCAGTCTAGTGGTAATAACTGGGCAGCAGCTGACACATGATAGAAGAGGAGGGTCAGATTAGTCTGGCCTGCCATGGCCTCAGAAGAGCATGATCCCAAGCAGTAGCTCAGATTGCTTACAAGAAAAGATGGCTCTGATCCCAGAAAAGCACAAAGCAAACTAACACCTTCTCAGCCAGAGTTGGTGGGAGAAATCTACAAGATGTGTGGAGGCTTCCTGCCAAAACCTCAAACCAGGACAGAAGAAAAATAAAATTAGGTCAACATTTCTGCAGGAAATTGGACTGCATACAAGTGATCTGCGAAGAATACTTCAGAAAAGGAAGTCTGTTGCAGGATCTTACATTTTCCGTACAGAGGGAAAATTATCATGATCACTAGGAAAAATTAGAGGCTCAGGAAAAGCTATAAACTCTCAGTAAACTGCAAGGTGTGTTCTTCTGGGTCTTAGTAAGACACCTCTGGAGTGTCAAGCAATTACCACCAGGGAACACAAAGGCTAATGTCACCTTTAAACTGTGACAATTTTATTATCTGTGCTTGTTCCTTTCACCTCCTCCCAGGGATATATATGTCCTTACCACCTGGCTTTGCTGGGGCTCCAGTGAAACCAAGATCTGAAGCTCAGAAATGCTTCTGGACCTTTAAATAATGCAAGGAAGAGCTTATCGCTCTCTTGTCACAAGTTGCCTGGAAATCACCAGTCAGGTAATGCATCCTTTACAGCTCCACACTAAAGGAGCTAAAAATAAATTCTACTTCTCAAGCCAAAAGATTTGTGCAACTGGTGGAGCTGAACTTTGGAGAAAGAAGTCTACCAGCACCATATTTATGGGCTTTGTATACACAGGGTTGTAAAAACTAGTAATTGTAATGAAAACAAATGGACCAGTTCATCTTTCTGCTTTCATTTCCTTTCTCCATGATTAAAAGCTGCATCAAGAGACCTCACTGCAACCCAAGGTTCTTCTCTACCATGGTACAGCCAGACTGTCTGAGGCATGGAAAGAGAACATGCCCAGACTGCTGCATGTCTAAGGCTCACCAGAGCTGCTCATTTCCCTGCGGGTATTGTGTAGTAGATGGGACACTGGAAACAGACTACTTGGATGAGGAACTGGCCAAGACAGAAATTAAATATCATCTGCCTCATACAGAAAGGAAAAAGAACTTAATGCATCAGAAGCTGGAATTTTTTCTTTCACTTTAAAATCTGATATACTGAAATATCTTACATGCTTGCTGACAACAGTAGATCTTCAGATAAGATAAAATAAAATATCTTAAGATAAAATAAACTCAGATTCCATCCCACTACTATAAGACACTAGTCAGGGATCTCCTGCACAAAGACCAAATGCTTTGGAAATGTTTGACTTTGCCTTGTAACTGTATAGCAAAATCCAAACCTGGCTTACAAATAAACCAAGCATAAATGAGTATTACAAGGAAGTTAAGGGATGTTTCAGCCCTGGGTGAAAAACAGCCTCTCTTTTTTTCTACTTTCTTCCCACCACCAAATATGGTGGAGTGGCTCAGAATCAAGATGCAAAATATTACTTTTAGATTTTTTTCCTTAAACTGAAAATCTGGGCAAAAAATATGTTCACTTTGGTCATTCAAAACACATTTCAATCATTTCTAAATAATTTAGCTTTAGCAACTTGCAAAAGGGGCTAAAAATAGAAATGTCCTTTTGAGGGAAGGCTAACTTTTTTTGATTGCTTTTTAATTTCTTTCTCCATGATATTTTACCCATTTCAAAATCACATAATTTGGAGGACTAATGTAGAGTAACGTGTTGCCATGCCCCCATTCTGATAAGTGGTTTTTTAGCAATTCTTATTGAAAACTGCAGACATAAAAGGGAAAAAAAACCCTGAAACCAAAAAACCCTATTTCCAGAGTCTGAGAACAGATTGAGAGGTAACAGACAACATGCTATGCAGGGGGACAGTTTCCCACATCAGTGATACGGAGCACAGAGCAAAACTAGACACAGAAACCGACAGGGATGCAGAATGGGGAACAAGGGAACAATACTGGGACTGTGAAGAAATCAGAACGAGATGGAGATGGTAGAGCTGCCTCCTAATACCAGAGTCTACAAGGTGCACCAGGATTTATCTTTACCAGTAATTCTTCCACTGGCATCCAGTAGGCCCAGCCAGAGGCAGAGGAGGGTGGCAAGCTGCTCCTGTTGTCCCCAGCTGGTGCTTCATTCCTTTTTCCCTAGAATCAGCTCTTTAACAGTCACAAAAGACTGAATCAGCTCTAGCGGCTGCTGATTTTTCTGTCTCCAAGGCAGGCTGGTCCCTTTGTCCAGTTTCTTCTCAGCTTAAAAATCATTAGGTAGTTTTTGTCTGTGCTACCTGGATCCATGTGGATGAAGCCAATGCTGCTGTGCAGGTCAGCCTTCACCTCTTCTTCACCAAGAAGATCTGTGCCCTTCCAGCCCAAGAGGAAAATCTAGTTTGCTCCTGGGGGATCCACACTGCAGTCCTTTAGAAGTCCCTCCTTACACTCCATCAATGCTTATACTCCAAAACTTTAACAATAAGGAGGAATAAATGGGAACCACATGTCTAATGGGAAGATTTTTCATTCAAATGTGCTTTATTGTGTGATATACGCCTTTAATTACAGTGCAAGCATCTGGGTACATTCGTTGCTATTACAGACCAATCTTTCATGTTTATTGAGCATAAGACTACAAGAGACAAAGCAGAAGAGGCTCAGACATTAGCCAGAGTGGGACATAAAACTACAATCACATGCTTGACTGTACCTCTCCTCCTTCCTTGAAAAACCCTGTGGCACTATCTGTAGGTTAACCTCTATATTACACAGAACAGGATTTAATGGCAGAGGGATTTTTTCAGATTAGTGAAAGAAAGAGATTTCGTACCACCAAACCACCTTTCAAACTCATATAAGATTTTTCTGATTTATTTCTTTATATGGGAAAAACACTTCTGAAAGTGTGTACATGGGCATTAATAAATAGGTTTTGCAATTGCATTTAGAACAGCTTTTTATTCTGTGATGTAATTGCTGTTCATGTAAAAAATTTCATATGGCTTGAAAGAAATACCAGTTTGGGCTTAAGCAGAATATGTCATTTAGGCAAAATTAAAGCAATGTATTTTGCTCCAGGTTAGATTGTATGCTATTTAACAAACAAACAAACACACACCTGCCACCCAATAGTTTTCCATTCATCAGCATTTTCACAGACAAAGGTGATTACTCCAAACAGCCCCCCAGATGTGTGACCCACCACTCTCAGACACTGAGCAGACACACACCTGAACAGATCTGGCTCACACTGGTGAAAATGCTGTTCCCACTTGGGGTCAGCCCTGACAGAGGGGAGGTGTCCACTCTTTTCATACAGTTCTCATCTCACCAGCTGAAGACTTCACTTCCTTAAGATCTGAACCTGACTTCTCAGGGGTGTTGTGCGACCCTATTTCTTCACAAAGTCAGAGCAGTCTCACCAGCTGTCTGTATTCTTATACTCCATTTTCCCTGTGAGGGCACTGTGCCCCTCAGCCTGAGGCCATGTGTTCTGCTGTGGATTTATGACACAGAGCAGGCATTTATTGGCTGCCACAACACACTATGATACCTCCATCTCCTTTGATCATGGATATGCCCCCAGTGCCATCCTGAAAGGCTTCTGGGAAACTACAGTAGATGAACAGGTATTTCTTATGAAGTGTACGGGTTCTGCACTGGGAGAAATCCCTCTCTGGACAGTTCTGCTCCACACACACAGCCTATGCTCTGTACTTCCTGGGACCTGGCAGATGCTGCTTCAAACCAGCCCACAGAAAGGCACATCTCAGTTAATGGGAGTCTTATGTCCCCCAAAAGAGAACATAGAAACTGCTTATAGGACAACTATGAAATAAATTCTGTGAGTAAAAGACTGTAAAAACAAAATAGAAAACTTCCATTTCTGATAGCATTGAAGATGTAGCTTCAGCAAGTATTATCTCCTACTTGAACACCCTAGCTCTTGTACCAACCTCTATGATTCTTTCTTTCAGGCCTTCTTCATTACCACATGCTTGTCAGATCCTGTCTTACTCTCCTACTTGGCAGCAAACTCTGGTCTTCATTAGGGGTTCTACTAGCTTGAAGATGTTCTCCAGTACTGCTCTTACTTTAACACTCTTAAAATCCAGTGGGGTAATTCAGTTCATGTCTATCTAGTTAAATTTCTTTTTGATCAGATGCCCTGGCAATTCACACATTGAAAACAGGCAAGCATTGAAGGGAAAAGCAGAGCCTGGTTATAAAGGCACTCATCTTCACACATACACATCCAAGCCAGAGATCACATGTAGGAAGGAAACCGAAAGTGATCTCAGGGAAGATCAGAGAGGGTGCCCTCTCTGCACTTCACAATGATTAAGCTCACCATGATCCAAAAGTACAAGGGAGGCTGTTTGCAGGAGGAACCCAAATGAACAGCTTCACTGTAAATACCAGCCACCATCAGGAAAAATTTGGCTTGACAGCTGTAGCAGAAACTGTCACTGCACTGCCTGTCACATCACGGCCAGAAAAATCACCAAATGAGAAACTCGCATGTTTCAGGGATCCCTCCAGGCTGCCGAGCATACACCATTTACACTGCCATCTTTGATTCATCCATCACACAGTTCCTGCAAACAAACAGTGGAAAACTGTACTTTTGGAATAAATGCATCTGCAGTTGCAGATCATGCAAGAAAAAGGAAGTTCTTATCTAACCTCTCTCAGCAGCTCTCTAGGTTAATATATATTCTGTGATATCTATATTTAAGCTATTTTTCCCATTTAATTCAAACTCTACGTACCTTCAATCCACCTTTGAAGAAAAGCAAAGAAAAGAAAGTCCCCACAAGCCCCCAACAATAAACAAACCAGATTCAAGGTAAAAGCTATAGTCAACAACTCACCAAACTTGATACATGTAGCTTTAATTTCTGAAGTTAATCTAAGTTCACAGTGACGGTACAGCCTAACTCATACAGGAAGGCTGCAAAGGAAAAATAAAGCAGCCTTTCCCATCCTTCACAAGAGAAAAAGCACAACTCATTTAGCTGGGGAATATCAGACTCAATTTTGCAGCAGAACATTCAGGCTCGTCACGTTTGTGCCACTGGGTATGTGTGCATAACTCTTGTGGACTTGCACCGAGATCTGAGGAAATCAACTGGCCTGAAGCAAGTGCTGTGTTAGGGGACAAACCCAGAGTCCTGTTTTGGCAGCAAAACTTTTGATGATGACATTATTGTTCTCTTACTATATGGCAGGAAAGTCCCCTTGGGTGCAGTATATTCTGCTAACATGTTATTTGTACGTGCTGTTATCTCTTAAACACTGCAAGTATAAAATGCTACAAAATCTATATTCAGATAGTTTACGGTCACTGAGCTGCTGTCAGAAATTAGATGTCCAAGGTAGAAGGCTGAGGGAAGGATCTGGTTTCCCTCCTTTTGTGCTACAGAATCTCAAAGATTTTTTTTATAAAGTTTTAAGCTTTGTTGTTTCTTTGATCAATTGTCCTCCTCTCAAAAATATCACCCTTCATTTTGATGCCTCAGCTCCTCCTTTTATCATACCCACAATACTTCGGATGTGCCAAAATTTTACTGCATCATGCCCTAACTTTCATTTTATAGCCACCCATGGTCCTCTAAAAATCAATTCAACACAAAACTAAAGAATTTTATGACTCTGGAAGAACTTCTTGTAACTGTCACAAAACTGCTGTGGGCTTTTCTACTGCAAAAATTCAAACATGCACCCAGCCGTGTGCACACCCTGTACAAACAGGCCACCAGTCTTCTCCCAGACAATCGATATGGATACCCGGCTGAAACAAGCACCAAAATGCAACTGAGGATGTGGAGCATTTCCAGTGATAAACAAATATATCTGTCTTAACAGCACAAATTACCTATTCCAGAACAGTGCTGGAATCAGAACATTATGAAAAGCTTGGAGGGTTTGCTTTTTTCCTTTCTTTTTTTTTTGTTTCTTTTTGTTTGGTTTTGTTGTTGTTTGGTTTTTTTGTTTGGTTTGGTGTTTTTGTTTCTTCTATTTGTTTGTTTGGTAAAACTTCTCATTTTATTAACTATGAGGAAGCATTTGAAAAACATGGTTCCCAATCTTTCCTCAGTCACAGAAGCATCAAGGGAAATATGAAAGAGGACAACTGAAATAATTCAAACACCTTCCTGATTTTTTCTCTGCCAAACTCATGACTTTCAAGGGACCTATTAATTATTTCTAAAAGGCTGGGATTGTAGTTCCTGAAGTGCCAGACCAAAAATCCAGATGCTGGGCTCCTTCTTCACCACTGGTGCAATGAGCATGAAAAACTGAAACATACACTAGATTACCATTGAACATATGGGACATTTGAATCATCTGTGTCTATTGAGGGGACAAAGGAGTTACAGCTGTTCCTCTGGCAACTTTATTCCCCAGAATAATATTGATTAGATGCAGTGTCTATATCAGAAGGGGAAAAAAAGGAGAAAAAAACGAGAGAAAATTAAAAAATATTGGCAAATTTTCATATGTCAAGATTGAACCACAGAAATAAATAGTTGCCTTAACGCAAGTGACAGTTTCCACACAGGCAGATGAGACCAGGGACTCTGCATTTCTTGGCAGGCAGATTTTAGGAGGGGAAAAAAACCCAAACTGTATGCTGGAAAGCATAAACTATATATATCTTGTTTTATGTGAGGAAGAATATCCATATATGTTTTCAGGTCAGATCCTCCAGTGATATAAATCTGCATTTCCCTGATAAAATCAATGGACTCACACTGAATATCAGCTGCACACACCTTTTGTAAACCAACTCTGGTATGCTATTAGATCAGAACATAGTCCATTTCCCTACTGAAAGCAAGCCCTGGACACAGGGGTGGTTTGTAGTGACTCAAAAAGGGGAGGTGAGAGCAACAGAGAGAAACCTATTTGTAAAGGGCAATCTGAGACTAAATTAGGGCCACATACCAGCTTCTAGTATTATAAACAAAAGACACTAAATTAAATGTATGAGCTTTTAGTTTATTGCTGTGCAACATAAAAGAAGGACCCTCTCTGCCCTGTGGCATGTTTACTACTATATGAAATTCCCACACAGGGTCCCCACCCCAACCACACTGGAAGCCACAGCCTGAAGCCTGGGGAGACGTGAGGTTCCAAGAAGCTGTAATATTTCTGTAGGATCACCTGAACCAGTGAAAAGGAAAAGAGAACATCATTTAGGAAGTCTAGATAACATTGCAGCTGTCACTGGTTAGTTGGCTAATCTTGCACAGCTCACTTCACCTTCCTGTGCTTCAATTTTCCTTCAGCCTTTCTCTTTGTCTCATTGACTCTGTATTGGCAACATCAAGCTGTGATTTCTGAGCCAGTGAAATACCCCTTGCATGGCAGGAGAAGACTGTGGTAACACTGCTGGGTAAACCATATAATTTGTCATGGCACAAAGGGACTACTAAATGCTGCATGGTATAAAAAACACCAAGGTATTCTGGGATTTACAAAATCTAGTTATACCTCACAAGAGAGTTCTGGAGAGGTAATGTCAGCTCCTGCCTATTTCTTTCTGGAGTTTCTCTTTCTTTGGCTCTTTCAACTGTATAAAAAGATTTTGATAATCTACTGATAGAAGTAAGATATAACACTGGTGTCATATTAAATGGATTTGGATATGGCATGCCCAGCAGGAAAGCATTATGCAGATGTTGCCATCATAGCAATCCCCACTGAAATCAAGTCACAAATGGTCCAGTGTGGTCTAGGGCCAGCTTATGGGATCTGATGACCTGACTGGGCCCCACACATCCTCAACTGCAATGGAAAGCACAGCTACAAGAGCAGTTAGAAGTAAATAGTGGAAAATATTTTGGTCCTTGGCACTGCCAATTACAGCCAAGGCTGCGCATCAGGTTCAAGACTGGAAGCATCCTAAAGGTTCCCATCCCTCCATTGTTCATGTAGCCCTCTTCCCAAGCAGTTCTTTCAGGTTATGCAAATATGCCAGGAGTTCCACAGCTCCTAACAGGAAGCTAAAACACCCCTGCCTTAGGGACAGAACTGAGAGCATTGTAAGCACCCTTAGTCCAAGGCAAATTTGCATCCCTCTGTACTGAATTCTACATGCCCACAGCCATAATTTCAGGTACTGGCAGACCCATCTTCCCCATGATATGTCTTTAACATCCTGAAGCATGAAAGAAAGATGAGAACAGCAAAACCTAGGAGAGTGAAACAATTTAAAATCCCAACAGTAAAATCCCATACATGATTTGTATGTCTTTACAGACACTTTGCAATACTGAAAGTCTGTCTATATAGCCACTTCACACCCCAATGTGTTAAGGCTTAAACTACAAAAGCATTTATGCATAACCTAAAATTAGGCCCAGACTAAATAATTTGGCTGCATGAGGTCAGGGTCACCTTTTTTTCTATTAAGTTCTAGTTAATTCACACAAGTTTCCATTCGTTGTCACAGGCTCTTTTCTGTTCCTTTAGCTGTGATATTTTAGACCAAATTAATCCTGTTCTTTACCCTGGAATAGTCACACTTCTAAACTCAAGCACCACATTGAGTCAAACTAATGAAGGGGAAAGGAACTAAACTGAGGCTTTTCATGGTCAGCATCAGAAGACATCTGAGGTGGAGTCAACACTTTTCTTGTGTATAATTCTGCTCAACAGACTTTAGAAGAGACTTAATGTCGCCATCAGGACACAAAAGTACTGAGAAAGAACTTTGAAAAGCAATACAGAAGGCAAAAAAAGAGGTAATGGGAAAAGAGAGAGAGACCCAGAAAACCCTTCTGGATTAATCTCATTTCACTGAAACAGCCTGGCAGGTAACTCACATCTACACAAATGAATCCTGAAAAAGGAAAACAAAAGATTTTGAATTTCTTCTCTGCTTGCACATCATGTTTACCCTCTTCTCTGGGGTGGGGGTCATTATAATCTGTAGGCATGATAACAGAACTAGAAAACTTAATACTTTTTGCTGTTTTGATCATACTGGAATCATATTCCATGTAATCCATTTTGCATGCACCCAGACAGCAGGGTTAGTTTCAAGTCCCCTAATCTCAGGTAATATAGCAAATAGTTACATCCCAGGAAAGGAAATTACTTCCTTGACAGTCAGTGGAAGTCTAGTCAATACAAATGAGTCTAAGGTACAATTTACCTTATCCTGAAACAGTCACCTTCCAGAAATCAATCAACACCACTCAGAAGATCACCACCAACTACAATGTGAAGCCTCAACACCTACTGTAGGTATACATTGCAACATTCTAGATCTCTTCGGGCAGGCAAAATAAATCATGCCCTCCATGTTCTTACTCTTCAAAATTCTTCACTCTTTCATGTTTATTTCCATCTGCTGTATTTATAACCACTCTTCACCCCACTTAGGCTTCAGATAAAATCAATACACAGCCATTATTTAGCATGGCCTAGGAAAAAACACAGGATCCTTGCTCTGTTACACAATAAATTAGGTAGCTTCAGCAGAAGAGCACATTTAAGCATCAAATGTATCTCGCTCCATTTATCTCTGTATTTCCCTTTTCAAAGAAAAACCTGCTCATGAAGCATCTATAACATAAATAACAAGCAATAGGAAAGTCTGTTCTAGCTAAATCAAGTTTCATGAGCTGCTACTTTCTTTTTGCCACCACAAATCATCACAAGCCCAAAGTTCAGTATTTTGCCAGGACAAAATTCATGGGGCATTTCTGAAGTAGAGCCAGGATTGCATAATTTAATTTCTCATCTCCTGTTAAAACTGCCAGGCTTACCATAATCAGAATGATAAATATAGACTCATACGTCTTCTTTCTGACAGTAATGCCCATCAATACTTCAAATGCAAACAATTGTGACATCTGACTTTATAAAAATTACCTGGTGCACAACACCACTTAATTAAATCATTTTAAAACTGCTTTTGTTACATTTAATGAATGATATATTATACTGCAATGAAACATGCAGCAACACAAATACTTCACAATGCTAACAATTAAGGCTCACTTCACTTACGGCAATTGACAACACAAGTGCTCCTCACTTCATTCAGTTCGTGCATTCCAAATGAACTGGTTAGTGAAAAGGGTGCTTCTTTGCTAATGAGTTTTGTAATCAAGGCATCTATTTTAATTTCAAATTGGCTAGATTGGGGGAAATTGCTGAACTAAATGACTGATTCTAATTAGGATTATAAAAATATTCATCATGAAGCAGAATTAGCGCAAGGTCTTGATTTCCCAACATTTGCATATAGCTTAAGAGTGGAAAAAACCTCCTGATAAATTGTCTTCCTTTTAATGAATTGAACAAACACTATATCTGTTTTAGTCGTCCTTTCATTTAAAGGCACTGATACATATTCATGATTTGTAAATGAAGTTAAGTGATTTTGATTCTTCAGTTCATTATCATATTGAAGAAGAGACTTCTGTAAATTTCCCTTAAATATTCCCAGTCTCAAGGGTTTGGTGTGGTTTTTGCTTCCTTCTGTTTGGTTTGGGTTTTTCTAACTTTACTAACATTTCAGTTTATCTGTTTGATGGAGCCCTGCCTGCCTGGGAGAGCTGCTGCCAGGTGGCTTGTCCAGCGACAGACACATGATATGTTTGCAGAACCTGATGTTCTCAGGAGAGCATTCAAAAGGCAAAGAGATGAAAGGCTTATTTGTCTTTAAGTCATGGGAACAGGACTCTATCTGCGTTCAGCTTCTGACTTTCTTATAGTCCTCAGTGGTAGGCCAGCAATGAAACACTGTAATGACCTGTGCCTGAATACACCAGAGACACTCAGGGGACAACACTTTGTCAGCCTCACATTTAATTGCAAGCACTCTCGGGAAGGGATTGCTTCTTAGTATGAACATGTAATACAATGGACCAGTCAGTATTGTAGGGATTTCTAAGAGCAGTTACTGTAATATGACTTGTATTAAACATGAAACACTACAGCTTAGCAACATATTCACTTTATTTCCTTCCTCAGTATGACAGGCCTGTAGGAGCAACTGTTATCATGGCAGCTTCCTCAATTTCTTTCCCTTTTAGGTGAAGAAAAGAATACAGCAGGTGTGCCCCCAGCTTCACTCTGTGGGGTGCCCAAATGCCAAGTGCCTGGTGCAAGATAAATCTGAAAGCTGAGCATTGTATTCATAGGACTGGAACCACCGTCACTGTGCTCTTCAAATATCAATGAGCCATGATGAGAAATTAGCCCCAGTGTGCTGTCTCACATCATACAATGAAATGGTGATCCTCTACCACGAGGATCCATGCAGGAGCAGAAAAGCCTTGTTAAATGTGATATTCACATCTTGCTAAGAAAAGCTGAGTTTTACCCAAGAGGTGCAGTCTCAAGCTGTTGTTGATAAAAGGAGAGGTTGCTCACATTTTTGACAACTTCTGACAACCACAATTACATTTAAATTCCAGGACCAGGAGTGCTGCTGAGGAGCAGGTGACAGCTCAGGGTGCCTGCTGATTTATATCAAATTGAGATGTGAGGCAGCCACCAACCTGCCTCTCCTCATTAGCCCCACAACTCAGTTCCTACAGAAAGAAAACCTACAAGCCTAGGTTGGAGTCACGTCTCACTTCAGACATGCAGCAACTCCCACTGCTTAATTTCAGCACATCTGCAGCTGCTATCCTGCAATCATACTTCCCAACAAAAGGAGTTCTAACACAGAGTGCAATACCCTCACCTGAACACAGCCCTGAAGCCCCCATGTGCCTAAGCTTCCATGAGTGACACAGAAAAATCTGAGACCAGGGGCTGGGGCACTTGCTGGGAATGAAGGTGGATACAACTCCCCAAGTTTCTGTGCCAGTGAAGCTGAGAAGAGTAGATGGAAGGAGAGGTAAACCTGAAACCCTACAGTCCTGACACCCTCTGAGACAGAGGGACTAAGGGTCCTTCAGGGTCCTGAGGGCTCTCTTAATGGTCCATCTCAGTGACCTACTATGACAGGAAGAGATGTCTTTTTCTCCATATGTGCATGTGTGTGAGTCTTAAGACTCCTCTTCACAAACAGCCATATGAAGATGTCAAGAGCCAAGGGGTATAAATTGCATGAGCAGAGGTTTCATTATGGTATAAGAAAGATATACTATCAATCACTGGAATATTCCTTTCCTCCAGAGATGTAGTGAAGTCCCCCTTACTGGAGGCATTCAAGACAGGACTAGACAGGTGCTAGATAATCACATCTAGACTCTGGTTGGACCAGAGTACCTTTTGAGATCCTTTCCAACTTGGTCTGTTCTATATATCTGTGTAAACAACTCATCACAAATAATCCCAGCCAAAGATGGAATACTACCTGGAATAAGGAGCCTATATTTCAAGAACATGAACTCAGCCTTCTCCTCCTCTCAGCAAATCTCACTGCATTTCTTTGGCAGCATCCTACCCGACAGGACACTGTCAAAAAAATGAAAACAAACCACCCTACCCTTAACTGCCCTATGCCATACTGGGAGCCTGGGCCCCAAACTCCAAGAGAGAATTTTGCCTGGCAGTAGGGAGGCAATGCCTTCATGGCTCTGGCTCTGTGTCTAAGTTATTAAAAAACCCCAACCCAAACACCTTTCCCACAGAGCCCCCCTGTTATCTGTGATTTTTTTTATATATATATTTTCAGTAGTGTCTAATCAAGATAGTGAGGGCTGTAACATGCACTGAATTTAATATTCAGGTCATAACTTGCCACATCTCCCACACCAAAGGCATCTCCCCAGTCAGACCTGATACTGTCTGCCAGGTGCAACCTGGTGATACAGCAGAACATTATCTTACACATTTTATTTATCACCTCATTCGAACAGATAATAAGACACCAACTTTCTTTTGTTCACTTCCTGCTGAAGGTTAAGCCCTATGGAGGGAGAAGCCACTGATTGCCAAACTTCTTGTTTATCCAATGTTCTCAAATTTGTAATGGTGTAGCTGGGGAATTTAAATTGGTGTGTTATTGAATTATTCAGTCTCTTACCTATTCCCAGCAGGTTCCAAATCATACTTTGGCCTCTGAGGAAGAGGTGAAATTGTATCTCCCTGCATAGCTGGGGTTTTTTTTCTTAACAATGGTGATTTGCAATATTTGAAATACCTCTCTCCTTGTTTTCTAATATTTTCTTTTTTAAACAAATTATCTTTTTTTAATTACCTATTAAACTAATATTCATGCAAGAGAGTTGTGCATGTTGCTCTGAAAGAAATTTCAATGTAATTCTGAGAGAAACTCCATGGGATTGGAAACTCCCTTCTGTTTCCACCTCCAGATTGATCCATTCCCCAGAGAGGTACTGGGGTGTGGAACGTTTTGCTTATTGAGAGTTAGTTGGTTCTTTGGATAAATGAGACAAACGATCAGGCACTCAACATATTAGTATCAGAAATGCAGGATCAATTCAAGATATTAATCCCCAGCGGCTATGAATGGCAGCAACAAAAACTGTACCCTAAGTATACGCTGGTAGACTGAGCTTTCACAGCACTACACAAGGCAATTTCCCATACTTTCCAACAGACAATATTGCACCTTTTTTGTATATTTCCCTTTCTGTCGGAGAACACTCTCTGAAAGGCTACCAGAACAACCATGCTGAACAGTTTATCAATACCACAAATGGACAATTACCTCAGAACTCACAAATTCATGTTTTATCCCTTTGAATTTGTATGCTGTATTGTGATTGGTTGCGGTTACCGGTTTCCCATTGGCTGTATATTCCCTACTTCCCATTGGCTGGCTGGTGATGCAATCCCAGTGTCATCATGTGAGGCTGGCCATGCCCCATCTGTATTCCCCTCCTTCCCTGTAAGCCCTTCCCCTCTTGCCGCGATCCGCCCCCAAACTCCTCCCACTTTCCAAGCTCCTCCCTGACCCTATATAAGTCCCATGCTCCCATGAATAAACAGTTCTAGCCCTCATCCCACCATCGGCCGGGACCGTGTCCTTTCTTCCCCTCCTCCGGCACACGGCACCTTTCCACCACACTGTGATAAAAGAATAGTTTAAAATGGCTTTCCATATATTTTCTGAAGAAAACCCCACGAAAATTGGAGGATGAAGCCCCATTTTCCCTTTGTCCTGGGTGATACATGCAAGTGTCCATACAGACACTATTAGTGAGACCCAGTCTGACCTGCAGCAAATTGGCTGTAACATTCACATAGTGTCCACCTTCTGCCAAAGGCCACAGGGGGCCATTAACAGAACCAACAGGTGCACACATCAGATTGCACTATTTTATCAATAAAGTAAACACACATACACAAAAAGCTACTGGGAAGAGATCCAAGATTTTCAACTCACAAGATGCAATTAATCTCCCAGGGCCTGATAACTGCACAATGTCACGTGATTGCTCAGGGGGTTGTAGTACACCCACTCATAGCTCTTAAAGCACTGCAAAATTTCCTCCTGCCTATGCTTTATATGTTGTGAGAAGACATCAGGGTCTATGGACTTGCTACTTGTTCATGCCCACACAAACAGATTTCTTGGCTCAGCTACACTGCATTTATTTGATGATACAGAAGAGTTAGGAAGGCAGAGGAGGGTCATAATTGGCTATAAAAATTAAGAACAGGAATGATATGCTGTGTTGGTTCGTACTGGGGAAGTATCCTCAATAACTCTTCTGATACTACAAAGAGAAAACAAATGGTGGTAACTGTGAGTTGTCCCTAAATCAACAAAGTAACCAGCAGCCACACAGCAAAATGTCTTTCAGAAAGCCTGCTGAGCTCATCTCACTGAATCTTTTCCTGGGAATTGCCCCAAACTGGAAAAAGAAGGACTATACCTACATGGGAGTGTAAGAAATTATTTCATGACTGAACTGTTGTTGTATTTAATGATTCCAGTTGATAGAAGAAGTGACATCACAAAGTCTTTGGCTTTCTCAGTATGAAGTCCTATTTCAAGGAGAAGTTCTGTTGAGAAGAGATGTGCCCCTTCTTTAAAGAAGGTCCTAGAATATGGAATAGAATTTCTAAACCACCAGTTTGGAAGGGAAAATAATTCTGTTCAGAGGATCCAGAATTCAAATTGTTCAGAATTCCACATCTGTTGGGTTCTTTCAGTTGGTTGGCTGGGTTTTTAATCAACTGGGTAAAGAGCTTAATATAGTTGCCAAACATGTAAAAGTTATTTAAAAAGAAGGAGGGATGTTTAGGATAAAACAATCATTGAAAAAGAGGCCTGAATCACAGCCACGGAACTGTAACTCAGAAGACTTGAGAGGAAAACTTTCTAGCAAGAAGATCCAAAACACTGACTACTTTTATTTCACACCAAAACTTTAAATTTTTTCCTATTATTATACAAAAACAATTTTAAAATATTTTTATCTAGGTAGTGACCAAATCCATTACTTGTAGGGCACTAGCTGTTGATATTTCATTTTACTGTGTGAAATAACATACTAGGCAAAATAGATTTTCAGAATTATCATTCTCATTAATTTTCAAGTTGATCACACCTTCCTTAAAACACCATATTATTATTATTATTATTATTTTTAATTAAAAGAAAACTAATGAGATGAAAATGAATCTGAAATATACATTTTAATCTATGAAATCGAATTAAATTTACCACCTTGTTTACACATTCACAGTTATTAGATCTTCCCTTAATAGTTTCTGCTTCTGGGAGTCAAACTATGTATTTGATTTGTTTTCAGAGTTATTTGTATACTTAAATCTGCCTCTAAAGTAATCAAGGATCAAATACACTTTTAAAATGCAGAGAGGTGGCAGACTATGGTTTCATCCTGTAGCAGTGGCTGCACTACTGAGCACACAGCAAGTCACCAACTCTCATCAGCACCTTGTCACAGTATCCGCGCCAACGTTACCTGCAAGTTACAGGCTAATGATAAACTTCCTATTTTATTGACCTCTCACATATCAAATCAAAAGTGTTTCAGAGAAGCTATATCCCAGAAAAATGAACACATGAAGTGAGAAAGCAAGCACTGTTTCATGCAGTTCCACCTATTTTGTGCCAGGCAGCTTCATGCTGCCTCAAGGAATAATGGGCACAAAAACAAAGGACAGAGGAGTACCAGCAGCACTAGGCTGCAGTGGGACAATTAGCCCCTGACAGCATGTAATTTCTTTGGATAGCCTCCTCACAAGTGTAGAGAACTACTGCAGCCTCTCTGGCCACTTATTCTAGTTCTTGATATCTCTTTCCTGGTGAGCAGCTGAGAGACCAAATGGTTATTGCCACTGGCATGATCCCATAATCACACCCAGGAGAGAAGGCATGACACAGTAGTGCGGGAAGGTGGGGGATCCAGATCTGGCTTCTAGAGAAAAAGAGAAGAGAATCACAATAATCTTATGAAGATGCAAAAGACCTGATGAATCTTCTTAAGTATATAGGACCTATAGCCAAAAAGACACTTTATTCTTGCATTGGCCTAACCAAACAGAAGGACATGGCTGACCTCTGGTTTCCACTCAGCTGTGGTGCTATTCCTGTTTCCAGACATGCAGGAAGGTATTACACTGGCCTCTCAGAAGACTTCTTGGGATTTCACATAGCACTGCTGTCACATTCTACCAGTGTTGCCCATTATCTCAGTATCAGCTGTAACTGCAGTGAAGCTGTATGATCCTGAGTCAGAGTGACAGTTCTTTTACAGCTCTTACTAAGCCCAGATGTGCATGAGCACAATCTATACCTGGGTTACACTAAGAAAATTCTTCAACTGGAAAAAGTACTGCTCCATGGTTCCCTTCTAGGACGAGATTTCAACCAACACTTCAGGCCATCTTCATAAACAGTGAAGAAAAGCATCACAAGTGGCCTTGATTGCAAAGGCAGACATAAAGGAGAAGCAGGAACTTTGAATTTTGTTCAGTTCCTAGGATAAAATGCAAGCAGCTTCAGGGTGTTTCTAGCTCACAGTTCATTTTCCTTGTCCTTCTCCTGTGCAGAAGAGAGCAGCTGAGGTGTGAATGCAGATGCCTAGTTTGAAGGAGCAGAAGCAAAAATGCTCCTGGACTGCTATTGCTGTATTGGACCACCTCACAGTCCAATCACATGTGTGTCTACCTTGCATTTTGATTTCTTCTTCCAGTGGCTAATATCATAAAAAGACTACAAAGTACTGGAAATACAGTACAGTGCTTCAACCCAAGAGGAGATACTCTGCACTCACTACAGATGGATCTCTTTGCAAACACACACAGTGTGTTGTCACATCTGGCTTCTCACATCCACAAGCACCTCATCAGATGCCTGTTCCTTTTAAGGCTGCCTTTGTACAAACACCAGTATCATGTAAAATCTTTACCTCCCATTTAAAAGTGGCATCAAACCATTCTGTGACATCAAACAAACAGATTGGTCTTTCCAGTCTACTTCAAAATCCCTGTTACACTGAACATCTTAGTGCAAAAAACTATTTGGCATTTGACTAACTCCTCCATACAGTAAGGACTTGACACTATGAAAGGAGCATATTTACAATAGCTTTGTTCTTGCAAATGTCGCTCAAGAATCAGCGGCAGCACAGCAGCAAAACACCTGGTGCCTGCCATTGCATTCTGTTAACAAGTGGATAGAAAGGTTGCATTGGGAAGGACAGGAGTAGTACATTGTTCGATTATACTCTCAGTAACTACTTTGGTAAAGACTTGCACTAACTTTTCAGAGGAAATTCTCAAATACAGAGGCACAGTGTTTTAGCTATATGGTTCTTATAGCTGGGATGTGAGGCTGACTAGTTTAGAAAGCTTCAACGATAACTGCAGAAACTGAAAATCCCACCCAGAACACACACACACACACCCCTGACAGATTAACACATGTATTCCATGTGTGTGGCATGGTTTTGATATAGGGGAGTGGGCTACAGGGATAGCTTCTATTAAAAGCTGCTCAAGATGGACCTGCTGCTGGCCCAGGCCAAACCCATCAGTGACAGTGGTGGTGCCTCTGGGATAACATGTTTAGTAAGTGAGGAAGAAAACCCAACTGGCAACTTCAGCCAGAAAGGAATGGAAGAATATGTGAGAGAAACAGCCCTGCAAACACCAAGGTCAGTGAAGAAGGAGGGAAGGAGGTGCTCCAGAAGCCAGAGCAGAGATTTTCCTGCAGTCCATGCGGAAGACCATGGTGAGGCAAGCTGACCCCTTGACTCACGGAAGGAGAGGAGCTCATGCAGGTTTGCTGCCAGGGCTTCTGACCCCGGCAGGGACTCACATTGGAGTAGTCTGTTCCTGAAGTCTGTTTCCTGCATCCCATAGAAAGGATCCATACTGGAGTAGTCCATGAAGAACTGCAGCCTGTGGGAAGAACCCACTGTGCAAAAGTTTCTGGAGGACTGTCCCCTGTGGGAGGGACCCCATGCAGGAGCAGGAGAAGAGTGTGAGGAGTGCTTTCCCTCAGGAGGAAGGAGCAACAGAGACAAGGTGTGATGAACTGACCACAGCCCTTATGTCCCATCCCCCTCTGCTGCTGGGGTGGAGGATGAAGAGGAAATTGTAAAATTTAACCTGGGAAGAAGGGAGGGGTGGTAGAAAGTAGTTTTAAGATTTAGTCTTTATTTCTCATTACCCTACTCTGATTTGATAGGTAATAAATTCAATTAATTTTCCCAAGGCAAGTCTGTTTTGCCTGTGATGGTAATTGCTGAGTGATCACTCTGTGCCCTTATCTTGACCCACAGACCTCTTGCTGTATTTTCTGTCCCCTGTTCAGCTGAGGAGGGAAGTTACAGAGTGGCTTTGGTGAACATCTGCCATCCAGCCACAGTCAACCCACCACAATGAGAAAAACTTCATGGCTATTCAGCATATTTTTGCTATCCAGTGTCTAGGCATGACGGAAACGTGAGAGAGGAAAGATGAAAACTTGGCAAGTTTTAAGCTTTCTAGAATTTGGAACTTAATCATCCAGTCTACATCTCAGGTTTGGGCTGTAGCAGGGACTGCAGTTCCAGAGCTGAAGCACACACCTTCTTAGTCACAGCACTCCACTATCACATTGCACCTGCCCTGTTCAGCACCTTTCAAGATGGATGAGTGTTACATAAGAGCAGACTTGCTAAGGACAAAGTAACAGATTTAAGAGATGTCTCACTACAAAGTCACTTAAAAGTGGCGCAGAGAAGTTTGTCATCTGCTGCTGCTCCCTGATTTCCAGACAACTGAGTTCAGTTTGCAAGCAGAATGAGCACCCCCAATGCTCAACAGGCAGCTGTTATGGGCCAACTCAGCCCGAGTGCTCCATCCTCAGAGACAGCTCAGTAATCAGAGCCTACAAATCAATAGATTTTTAAAACAGCTCTATATGTCATGTCAAATCTCTAATTCTTTTCATAACATCACCACTACCGAAGTTTCCATGCCCATCATGATCACTGTAACACTCAGCTCCTTTTAGCGAGCTTGCTTTGAAGTCACTTGGGTGGCTTTTGAGCACATTTAAACCTACAAAGTGAGAACAGCAAAGCACACAATAATTTTTACATCATCTCTGAAAGTGCATAGTTCTAGACAATATTCCCTTCAACTCCTGGCTCATAATCATTGAAACACAAAATCAATTGCTCACCTTTTGATCCAGACTGTAGGCCAAGATCCACTCCTCCTGCCTGGGGTGGAACAGCAGGCTCTGGATATAGAAGTTCAAGCGGTACTTCTGGTAGGTAGCACCTTCATCAGAACTGATGAGGATGCTGCTCTCAATCTCTGGATCACTAAGAAGCATGATCTAAATAGAAAAATGGAGGGAAAAGATGGTTAATGGAAAAGTGAAATTGAGCATAATTTACAAGTGAGGTCATACAGCACTGACTACTGTTAAATGTATTCAGAACATCACTCAACATTGTAATAGCCCATAGAATTTCCAAAATAGGGTGGGGGTTTTTTCTTCAGTTTCATTTTATTAGGTGCCTCATTTGCTGATTTATTCAGTGATTCCCTTTTATCATTTTAATTTTATTCCGATAAATTCAGATAGTCCAGTAAGAATGAAAGATGGTATAAAAGCTAATTTTAGTTAGATATAGCAACTTCAGGCAGGCACAGCAGGCTTTCCTGGAACCTTTTCAGTCTACTACCTCTCTTACCAAATGTGGAATCCTTTCACCAAAAGTAAACAGAACACTCCTGAAACTTAAGGCTCATTATTTGGCAGCTTGCAGAGCTATGAATGAGAGCATCGCCTCACTGGAAACACAGAATGCTTACCTGGATCAGCTGCTGCCATCTGAAATAGTCTATGTGTATATGCATAAACACTGATATATGACCTCATATATCACACTTCCAATTTGTACAGTAAGAGATATTCACTCAGTGAAAACATAATTTTCCCCAAGCACAGGAAAGTGTATGACCTCAATTTGTACAGGGAAGAAAACACTTCTGAGTCTCTAATTTTAATTAGAAAATTATTACCAGTATTTTAAAATGGGTTGATTCCACACTATCAGATGGCATGCTCTACATAAATGTTATCATGAAAATGTTGTGGAAACATTAACACCATCTCATTAACATCTGGAGAAAATGACTCCACATTAAAGCAAATGCCAGTACCATAAAATAAAGGCAAACAGTGGGAAATAAATTAGAGCTTTTCTAAACTCAGCAGGTTATTGATACAGCAGCTGAATCAAATATAGAAACTGTCTTTCAGCAAGAAAACAGATCCAGGAATGGCCTTTTTTAGCTCACTGCAGAATGATCGGCTAGCTGAGATCTGCTGCAGTTTTGTCACACTTATGTCCATGTTAAGTTTTATTATTCAGCCTCACAGAGTTCCAGCTTCAAGACTACAATAGGGAAACACATTAATTTTGACAGCAAAAATCAGTTACAAGGAATGGTAAGACCCTTGGTATGTTAGACCTTGATCAAGCAAAAAATTTCAGCACTTGTTTAATCTTAAGCAGTTCATTAACTCTATGAAGTCACCAAGGGAAAGTGAACATAACATAAGTGGTGTCTGATCCTTTCCATTAAGAAATGAAAAGCTGAACTAGAACTGAACGTTTTCCCAGGGTGAAGCCATCTGTATGAATTCCGTTTGAGCTCAAAGCTCCTTCAACATCCCTCACATATGTCACTTATCAGCCCCAAAAATGCAATCTCCACCCATTCCCACAGGGATCCACAACACAGTTCCTGAAGAACTGCATTTGCATTGTATTCTGGGGCACAGCCTGCGGAATGAGAAAGGTTCCTACAGGCAATTAACTCCCTGGGAATTAACCTTGAGAGTAAGTCTCAAAGGTCTCCACCTAGAAAGAAGCTTTGGTACACTTTTTCCTTCTAATGAGATCAAAATATCTATTCCATTTTGCTCCAAACAATAATGATTTCACCGTTTCTTTCTGTCACTGGTGACCTAGACTTCATAGATATTTTGTCCCCCAAGTATAGCCCTGTTCATCTAAAGCATATTGCCTGTGCCAGAGAATTGTAACACAGTTCAGTAAAAACCACCTGCTTCTGCAGAATGGAAGGACATAAAGCTGCCCACTTAATAAGAAAATTCAGAAAGATCTTACATTTAAAATAAAGGATATTTCAAGAATAAAAATATTTTCCACCTGATGCCATAGATGGTTACAAAGTTAATAATGTTGGATATTAAAAGGTCACTGTTGGAGTTCTGCCCTCAAATAAGAAGCACAAGACATCTAATTGTGGCATGGAGCTGAAGTGGTACACTCACAGAACACCCACTCTGCCCTTTTACACACAATCTGTAACACTTTAGAGGATAGGTCAAGAAATGGGTCATGTGAGGCAGAAAAGGCAGCATTTCCACCAGATGGTTCACAAAAACGGGCAGTTTGTTTTTCAGGATATGTGAGGGTTGTTGCAAGATCAGAATAAAACCATCAAGCTGGGAAAAGTGGAAGAATCTAACGACAGTCACACCTAGTGGTGACATCATGTAAGTCACCCCCGCCCCCTTGCCCAGTTCCCATATCAACTCTCCATTCTTGAACACACACATCTCTGTTGTCATTCATCCTTCTCAGCAAGGCTGATCCTACACAGAGCAGGATGGAAGAAACAGGAGGCTCAATCAGAGTGAAAAGCAAAAGGCCACCACCAGCCATGCAGCTAGGACTGGCACACAGGTTTGTTACACAGCAAGCAGGAGAAGAAGACCCAGAAGGTTCTGGGCTCTATTTTTTTTTATTTGTACTTTTTCTCCTGGAAGTCATGAGAGGAGGGAACTTTTTGCAGGGGAAATAGCAGGACATTTGTCAAAGGCCTGAAACCACCACTTCTCATTATGGGGCCAGGACGAAGAATCTACCCCAGCAGTGATTTAGATTAATCACTTTTCATTAAGAGACAATAAACAAACTCCAGTCAGAATGAGCATTTCTGCCAGCACCCTGTGTTGCCATTTATAATTGCCATAAGAAATAGCAAAGGAGCACCAGAGAGTTGTCAAATGTAATTTATAGGGTTTTAAGATCTAATCATTTTCTATAAAATTAAATTAAATGGCAGCCTTTATGTAAAAGGAAATTACACTTCACCTTGCTACAGTCTAGATTATATATATATATATACATGCGTATATAAAATACCCTTTTCAGTTGCTATCTCCTCTAGTTTAAGTGGGGAGGGGGAAGGGAGGCAGGATTGGTTACTGCTAAGGGCAAGTCCTTGAAAACATACTTGAGATGAGGCAGTTTATGTTACATATTTTTTCCTGACCTCCAAAATTCAGTGAACAATGAATGGCAAGTACCAAACCAAACAAAACAGGCTGAAAATCAGACTGAATTTCAGAGAGTTCCTCACGAATAGATACAGAGGAAGAGAGCTGTGTAGGACACGGTGCATGTCCTTTAAAGCAGCAGCTTTGGGGACAATGATGACACATACAGACCTGTTCTAAATGAACTCCAGTTGGGCAGAACACCAGACACCAGCAGGTGAAGCACACAGAAGGAACATGGTACTGAGAGGCCACCTTGCATGAACAACATTAACTACAATGTATGGACTGGGATATTAATTACATGACCAGGAAACGTGTCCAGCTCTGAACACTCCCAGAGGATTTAACCCAGTAAATAAACAGCACAAGCTGCAGGCACAAAGAACATGGAGGGGAGGTGTCATACCTATACCTGCCATGATGTGTTTGGCACACAAACCACAGGAGTAGTTCAGAGTCACTCATATTTGTTAGAGAGCATGTAGGACCCTTAAAGGAGCTCTGAACAAATGCAGAAGTAGGGAGGAAAGAAAGTGGAACTATATTACAGCACAAAGATATTAAAATGTCATGCCCCCTGGGGGGCTAATATAATAAAAATTAGGGTAGGATTTGTAACTAAGAATTAGTTCCTGCTTCTCTGATTAAGATTCCAGATGTATCACTGAGTTAATGCAAACACCTTCCTCAGTATTGCTTTCACACAGGCTATGTTCAAGTGGAGGAATTAAGATTGTGCCACATTCCCCTTCCTCTGTTCCAGGCTAGCCAGGCACAAAGACTACTGTGATCTGCAATACTGAACTTTACCAGTAATGAGCTAGCACATTTCTCCCAGGCAGTGCTACAGCATGCCCAGACTCTGCTGGCAGAGAGCTACAGGCAGCCTGAGCTCATATTTGCCTGAATGTCTACTGCAGTTATGCCAAAGATTCCCTTATAGCTTGGCTCTCAGTGGTTCCCTCAGTACCCTTCATGGCTTGGCCCTCATGTCAGCAGGCATGCTTGGCATATTACCATTATCCTTCTTCTTCTTCTGGACCCAAAGCACAAGAACACACACACTCCCCATGTTATTACCTGTATTCATAGCACCAGATTCAAAAGCTTTATCTTACTCCGTGGCTCTGTGTCAACCCAACACAATAGAGATCTGTTTTGTACACAGCTGAATTTGTTAATAAACCACCACTGGACAAAAAACCAAAACAACGTGCCACATAAAGGACATTTTTATTAATATTAGTTTTCAATGGATCCTTTTATTTTTCTCAAGGAACATAAATTTGCACAGTAAATTACCAAAGCACATCTCTGTAAATCAGCACAGAGCAGTTTTATAGGTAAAATATCTGTAGCAGTAGTACCACTCAGCTACATTAGCAGGAAGGATCCCAGCAAATGAATAAAAAAGACAGGTTCAAATAAATGCCTTTTGTTCTGAGAAATAAGTAGACGGCATTAAACCATTGTGTATTGCCTCCTGATTCTCCCCTTCACTATAATGCGCTTTTCATAAGCAGTCCTTTTCAGAGGTCCCAGTCACATTCTCATTTGCTTATATAAAGTACTGTACTAAACAGAAATAAACAAGGCAGCTTAAAAAAACCCAAACCTACAAGCCATACAAGCTTCCACAGATACAAAAGAAAGCCAGTTCCTCAGAGAAGTATTAGAATTTGCTCTGTAGTACTTCATTATCCTCTCCTACAACTGAAAAGGGAGTTTTGCCACAAACACTGCTGCAAAGTCAGAAACTTGAAGTTTCATGTTTGCAGCTTCATAGAGACTTCCATATTGAATGTGCTCAGCTTACAAGTGAAATGGCTTATTTTGGGGTTTTTTGGCCTTTGCCCACTAGCTCCTCAACTCAGAAATGCTTTAGATCCTTCCTAAAGACAGAGCACATCTACATCATCAACAAGAAAACACAAATCTGATTTTTAAAAAGGAAAAAGCTTTATTATTATTATTATTTCTTTTTCAATATTAATTTAAATTATTTAAGGGGTTGTATGGTCCCACAAGATCTATGGGGCCAAGCCTACTTCCACAAAGTTCCATAGCAGCTTTGAGTTTAAAAAGCCAAAAAGTTTCTACAATTTATGCTGAAAGGTCAACGCAAATGGAGGATTTTTGCTTTGTTCAGATTTATGATGTCCTTTCCTCCTTTTGAAACTGAAAAACCAAAATTCAATGACATTTAATGGCTTAAAGATACAAAAATCGTTTTCTTCCTTCAAAACATCATTCCATCACGAGTACTTTCAATATGAAAAGTTTGGAAATCTCTTATGGGAAAAGTAATTTTTTACTGCTGAAGCACTTCAGATCAAATGTTTGACCATCTGAAATTTCATACTGGCAAATACTTAGTTATTCATTCTCCTCCCATCCTTTTCCTCTCCAGCATCATTACTGCAATTTACTTGCCCTGCAGGCTAATGGGTGCCCTCAAAGGTATGAACACGCCAAACCTCTTAGAACACAGCTACTCAGTATTTCTGAAGCCCTTCTCTGTCATTTCCACTCATTGCAAAGAAAATCTCATTCTTTTTTAGTTCTTTCCTCACCATGTGTCAGTTCAATTAAAAACCTTCAGTTTAATTAAATCAGCCCAAACCCCTCAGAGACAAAAAAGTGCTGGTGTCACAAGTAACTGTCTACTTACCAGCAAAAGTAACACCCATATAAATCAGCCATGCTAAAGATGGCTTTGAATGATGTGCACTAGTTTGGAAAACACACAAACTTTCACAAAAGATGTTCAGAGATGGCTAAATGCCTGCTTGCTACCCTCTAGATATACTGACCTCTGCAATAATCGGAGGGAAAGGAAGGTAACCTCTCTTTTCCAGTCACCAAGTATGTCAATCAGACAGGAAAAAATGACACATGGTAGTGATAAAAATCATCTCTAGAGAGAAATTCCATGTATTTAAATACAAGAGAAGAAATTCATTATTTAGTGATCAGCAGCTGTGACAAGAGGGACATCTGCTCTCTGGGAAGCCAAACAAGACATACATGAAGAGGTAAAAAGCTTCCACATAATTACTTTGTGACCCAAAAGGAAAATGCTCATTGTAATCCCTTGTCTTACAGGGTAGCCCAGATTTGGGGCTCCTTCTTCCTTCCAATGGCTCAAAAACTTCCTTAATGTTAATTTGTGGGCATCGGTCAGGCAACAAAGGTGCATTGAGCTTTCATAAGACATAAATTGTCTCGACCTACCCCACATAAACTTCTTGTAACTTCACTTCTTGTTGCCCAAAATTTAACATTAATGGCAGATTTAATTAATGAACACAGCACCAGATCACCAACTCTCAGAACCATAGCACTGTAATCTTAAAGGATGAAGTGAACTGCACTCACTTTATAAGGGTTTATGAACCATGTGTTATAAAAGTACCTCAACCATAAGGCTTTTATACCTTGGCACTCACTTCAATACAATCCCATAAAATCCAAGCAATCTTTAAGTGTTAAAGGTGACTTTCACTACTGTATTTATTATTGGATAATGAAAAATGACTCAGACACCCATAGAAACTGAGCAATGAAATAAGAGTTTCCTGAGACTTTTGCATTGGGTCTGTATTATATGTACCGTGACCAAAGAACCAAATAGCTCTCTCAAGACTTTTCAGACACTTCATGCTAACCCCTCTCTAGAACTTCCTTCCCATCAGGACTTCTTTGTAATTACAAACCAACCTCTACCCTGCAGAATCCCATTGCTTGTCACTAAACTTTCCAGATATCAACAGCTGTTTCTGTAAGTGTTCAGCTCCTGTGAAGGACCTGCTCCATGGACTCCTCCAGCCATGCTGGATGCTGACAGCTCTCCAATCCACTAAATGGGTTTGGGACGGCAGCATAGATCTGTGACACCAATGTCAGGGGGACCCCATCTGTGGTTTCCCCATCTTTGCAGCACTTAGAGACAATGACCAGAGCATCTCATGCTGTTCAGGTTACATGCAGGGCCTACATCTCTGCAGAATGTTTTGCCTTTACTAGAGGGTAGATGAAAGAAGAGAACCACTACCAGGAAGAAAGTAACAGGCTATAAAATACATTTGTTTTAACCTGAAACAGCAGGGTCTGCTGATACTTCAAAACAAAAATGGGCATCAGTGAAGTACATCAATAGAGGACCAGCACCATCTCGTCTTCTCTGTGGAGATGCACATCAACCCACCATGCTTGTTTACAGGGAATAACCCTGGTTAATCTTTTGTTGACCTTTGTTGTCTTTCATATCCAATCATATCCAGATTCCAATCACAATTAATTGTTCCAATTCGTACAAAATTACAGGAGGCTCTTGGCACTGCAGCCATACCTGTCACAAATTGCCAAATCAAAACAAAACACTTCAGAGAATTCCAAGCTCGAACATCCCATTCCCTATGGAGAGAGCACTTCATTTAATCACCACCTCCAGCAGCTGCACAAGAGCACAGATGCACCTTGAAGGATGCCCCAAGGATCGGGAGCAAATCAGGGCTAAATTGGATATAAAGCAAGAGCTTTTGAAGGAAAACCACACTGCCATCCTCACTGACAGGTGGGAAATGAAAATATATCATGGCTGTAAGAATGGAAAAGAACACAGATACTCTAAGGCTGCCATCCTAACCTGCCCATAATGCCAAATCCCAGGCTGGGTCCAATTTGCATGCCAATGTACTAGACCCAACAAAGCAGAACATCTTATCTTTGTTTTGCTGCTAAGCAGGTCAGAACAACATTTCTCCCCTCTTTCTCTTGTCTTTTTGGCACTGGACACATGTACTTTTCACTTTTAATTACAAGGCACAGCAAGCATTTGCTTGTTGAATTCCAGGTGCCAGTGGGGATGGAAGCCATCCAAAAAGCATGTGTCTGACCTGGCAAAAAGTGACTGATTGGCAACAGCCACATGGTTGGTTGTAAAACCTTTTCATTGTCACAGCAAAGCAGCATTTACCCAATGTTACTCCAGCCCATTTTATTCTTGTTACAGCTGCACATTCTCCAACCCCCCATAGGTCATCAGAGCAGAGTCCTCTGCCACAGTAATCCCACTTTCCTAAGGTCACTTCAGTGCTGTGTGCTGTTCAGCTGGTTTGCCAAGGGCCTTCCAGTGTCACAGCATGTCCGTGCATAGCCCTCTTCCAGGAGCTGTCAAATGGATTACAAGCACCACAACTTATGACTGGTTTTGTATATCCAGTTTGACCAGCAATTCTGTGAGTTGGCCTAGAAGTAGGAGGAACCTCAGCTGGTAACCACAGGCACAAAATAGTGCTTCCACACAGTCTGGTATTTCTGCATAGCACAGTTCTGCATGATGCCTTTTTACTCTTGTCTATTCTACACAGGAAATCCCTAGCTGTTACAACATCTGATACATTGTTTTGGGGTCACCATCTTTTTTTAGTGACAAGGAACAGCTCTGGTCCTAAACTGTGCTCACAGAAACGCAGCATTCACTGTTATAATTATATGTTATTTGAGTAAATGCATGGTTGTGCTATTCTCCATAGTACTAAAAAGTAATTTTCACCATTATTGTAACTTACCATGTAAGCAGAAATAGTTACAGACAATAACATTATCAGTAAGGAGAGGCTGTGTGCACCACAGCTGCTGGAACTGAGAACACCATTTATATAAAAACACTCCTCCGATTATAGGTCTCACTTGGGAGAACACTTTACATGTGGGTATAAGTTTACTCACAGTAGTTGTCCCATTACAGAAAACAAAAAGATGTGCATGGATAGTTACTCGTGGGGGCAAGCTTTTTCAGCCTGCATACATCAGTCTATTTCATTTGAGGACAGTAGAGTGTTTCATGGCTCTATAGAAAAATAAAAATTGTGTTATGTATCTCCCTTGAGGCCATTAAACCTGAATACAATTTTAAATGCATCATTGCTTCTCCTTTGCTTACCCACTTTATTTTTCTGCTTTTTAGTCAGATTGCAGAGTGAACATAGACAACAGTCAGCTTTATCACTGTTCACATCCAGATGCTTATGATCTATCTCAATTTACTTACCTGGCATCTATTACTCATGTCCCTCACTGTCCCTAATGTACTCCTCTTCCTAACATTCCCCCAGTGAAGGAAGCTAAGATTACAGGAGAAGGTCTATCCATTTTCTGGATGCAAGGCTGAGACCCCCAAAAATTAAAGGTTGAAGTTACAAAGCATGATGTCATTTCAGTTCTCTGCATGGTAGCACTCAGCTCTAAGTTATCCTCTGTGGCTGCAAGCTCCGCATGCTAACTCAGGTGCCAGAGATTCCAGTATGGGAAGGTTCAGGATGTAGGAACAGGATTCACAAGTACCAGGTCACTGGCTTTGACATTTTCCATAACATTAAATAATTAGCTCCCAATGATACAGTCCTTGCAGGTTTATGAGGGTAGTCTTGTCTGCAATTACACACTGAAAAGGTGAGTGACTGCCCCAGTGGCTGTGAACTACAGACACTACATCCTATTCCAACAGGGTCACAGATACCTCACAGTCTGGGGAAAATCATGTGCCTTCCTTTACCTATCTTTCCATGCACATACATGAGCCCTGGTCACTGCAGTGTCCTGAAGAGCTAGTGTAACAGGAAACAGAATTGGAAGAGGGGACAAAAAGGTTTTATCTGCAACATTACACTGACATTTTAAGAATCAGTTGGCAAAATCAGAAAATTGCCAAGCTTATTCCACCTTTCTATCCATTTCCGGGTCCTGAGCACTACCTTCCTTGCCTCTACTCCTTTGCCACTACATCATTTTGTGTTTTCTTGCAGTCATTTTCCAGGATCATGTTGGTCTGCCCTGGAATGGTTCCAAAGAAGGCAAAAGATGTCATGTAAGTTTTCTTCTCATAAAAATGACAACCTGATTTATTGCAACAGAGAATTAAAATATTGTAAGGCCCATTGTAAAAGGCAGCACCAATCTCTCCTCAGAGACCTAAGGATTGGTCTAAGTGTTGACTCCCCAAACTTATAAGGAAACTACAGCCTGAGTTTTCCCTCACTGCATCTGTGCACCACTTAGAAAATCCCTATCATTGTTTTCAGAGTCCAGCCAACATCTGTCTGTAGACAATGAAAAAATGCATTTTAGGACAGTCAGGGTCAAGGGCAATGAACTCCAACTAACGCAAAAAGAAGCCTCAAGCACTTCAAGGCATACTGAAATAACTGCCTAAGATCTAGCCCAGCCAAGCTCCATGCTGAAGAAAAACTGATTTTAACACAGTCACAGAAGGGTTTCCAGGTTTCACAATTCTGCTTGGGATAAAATATTCTACACAGAATTGATAACACCAGAGCTGACATTACAGTTACTACATTTACCCTGAAAGAGGCAGACGTGCACATACAGCAGAAACTGAGACTGTGGCCAACATGTGCCCTGCAGACTCTGCTAATCTAGGCTATTAAAAATGAGAACGCACTCAGTACTGCTGAGCTTCTATAGTCTTCACCTTGTAAAAAAAATGAAATAAAAAGATATTTTGACACTTATTATTGGGTTCAGGGTGTTGGGGTTGGCAAGGGGGGGGGGGGGCAATTTTCCTCTAAGAGGAATAAATATGTATTGTTGAACCAGCTCTTAACACTAAAGATAAAGGTCAGAGAATTATATGGTCTTCAAAAGGACCCACCTACCCCTTCTCCAAGAGCTGCTCTCCACCCATTCTATTATTTTTCCTCCTTTTTAATAACAGGACATTGACTTGCTATTTTGATTGATTGTCCTGCTGTCTGTGAAGCACCATGTCCCTCCTCGTTAATTCAAAACTACCTCATTTTTCATACTTCATAAATTAATATATTATTGGAGGTGCAGCAGTAAATGAGACGGCCATGTTTCAGAGAGGTAGGGAGGATGGAGAAAGTAAAAAAGGCCTCATAAAAGCTGCCCTATATCAGGACCTGCAGCTGTGTCTACCCTGCTGACAGTCTGGGTGGTAAATAAAGGCAGTCCTGTACAACGTGATGCACCTTGACAGCCCCTCTTTTCCCTCTAACTTAGGCAGGACACTCTGAAAGCTCACACGGATCCACTCAGCCCACTTCATGAAAGCAATGGCCATGCTACGTCACAAAAACTGCATCTTTATTTTAGTTGATATTATAATTTCTGATCTGTCCTGATCTGGCTAAATTAGAGCAAACTACCTCTGCTTTTCTGACAGCCAGCTCTGGGAAACCTATACCTGAACATGAATGGGACCTCTTCAGATTCACCCCATCTCCTCTCTTTACAACCTTATAACATCTCTAAGGCTCCCTAGGGCCCTGACTCCAACAATACAAGATGAAGCAGGCAGAGGGTGCAACAGGAGGGGTGGACTGAACTTTAGGAAGTCAGATAAAGCAGCCCTGTCACAGATGTGCCCCAGTATCCCACCAGGCTTATCACTCATACTTGACAACTGTCCTTTTGCTACAAATACTGTTTGCAAATCTTATGAAAACAAAGTGACATATTGTCTGGGGTTTCCTCCATTTTTCCATCTAACCATTTGAATCTCCAGCCATTCCAGTAGAAAATGAAGTGCTCTAAGATCCTCCTCCATCAATTTTAGGGTTTGGTTTTTGGTTTTCTAGGACAGTGGGCTTGGGAATTGTATATTCGAAGTGGTAGATACCTACACTTACCATCCACAAACAAAGCCAAACAAACACTGCTCACTCACTCAGTTCTTACAAAAAAAATAACCTCAGTGATGTTAAGTAAGTTATGTTAAATAAGTCAAAGGATTTGAACTCTGGTTTGCCTTTTCCTAAAATCTGTGCATGTTTTCATTAAAGCAGCGAATTTTTTTTTTTATTTTCCAAAGCCCCACACAGAATCTAAGCAGGGATTTCAGGACCACAGTTCCAGCCCTTGATATGACCTAGCAAGTGTCTGAGTGTTTTTCCTTATTTCACTTATACATCTGGTGTCTATATGCTTACTTTTATCAACTAAAATTGCAAGCTCTGTGAAGACTTAAATGACATTTTTTTAAGAAAACATTTTTTATTAAGCCAACTTCGATTACCCTCATTTTTCTCCCTATATTTATTAATTCCTGCATTAGATTTCCATTCACTTCAAATACTTCAGCACTAACAAAACATATTAAATGAGTTCAGAAACCTATGAAAAATACAAATAAATACTCTTGGAATATATAAGTCTAAGAACACAAAATGCAGACACATTAAGGTGCACAAAAACAACTCATATTCTGGAGTTTTGTAATCTGTAAAGGTTTTTTTCTTCATGAACACTGAAATAATGGCTTTCAATGTAGATGGCTTTAAGATGGCTATCTGTTTCTGTTCATACCTATCTCTCTTCTAACACCCTCCCCTTCACCCCCATCAAATAATGCCATATGGAAGCATTTTGTTAATTATCTCAATTGCATGTATTTTTAGAAACAGCTGATGAGCAGTGGGTGAGGTTCAGTGGGTCTGGGGTTTTTCTGTCTTTCTTTTTAAATGCATATGTTTCTTCAGAGAATTAACTGGAAAAAAACCCAGCAATCTCCAGTTTTCACGGTCAGGCATAGCAAGGGACAGCCTTCCTTGGAGTGCAACGATCCCTAGAGAAAAGGCAAAACTACCATTGGGGATCTCTCATAAGCCTGGGCCCCAATTCTGAGCTGTCTGTGCTGACAAATGGTCATATCCCAGACCACAAATGCTACACGACCTCCATTTATCTCTATGATTTATGGTAAGTCAGAAGTAGTAAAATTATAACCTGCAAGCAAACAGATAGAAGTTTGTTCTTTCTTGAGAGAGGAGCCTACAGGTCAGGTCCCAGTGGGGCATTGGGCAAGCCAGGTCCCACAGCCCGTGACTGTAGGAGGGCAGAGAACTCTCTCATAGGAGCCTCTTGACTACAAAGATTCACAAGGAGGTGCAAACCCCAAATATGGTAGTAATACCAATTAAAAACAAACAAACAAGAAAAAAAAGTCAGAGAAAAAAACCCACAACAAATACCTCCACAAATTTGGGCATACTGAAAAATATCCTATATTTAAGAGCATTCTAATAACACTTCTACTATGCCTTTACACGTCAATGTGTTCCATTCACTGATGTTGAAACATGTTTGAAACACTAGTAAACTAAGTCCTCCAGCAACAGGAAACTACATTTCTTATGTAGGAAAGGTCAGACAAACCTACTCTGAAAATGTGACTTTTCTGAATTCAAGAGAGAACAAAAAGCCCTTCAAAAGGAGAAATTTCCAAAGTCCTCTTCTCCAAGTGTAAGAACACATCAGTAACGCAGATTTCTTTCATACAGTTGCAGGTCACAGTTCTGCAAACATTTACAAAAATGATCTCTTTTCTCAGGTGCCAAATTCAAGCTGAATTAATTGGGCAAATAAAGAGAATCCATACACAACAGCTCACAAGACTACACCTTGTAGATAAAACACATCATGTCACGTACCCTCTCACTCTTCATAGGTGTTGTGAGCGACCTTGAAGAAATAATTTTTGCAACACCAGTAAGTGAAGAAAAATATTACTTCTTCATTCATATTTTATTCCTCTATTTAAAATGTCAGTTCTGGAGACTGACAGTGACTGTCCCTGAAGTGTATTTATAAGACGGAATACACTGTGATGTTACCCACATCACAGTCACATTTGTACAATCCACTGGTACAACCACAGCAGGCAAATCTGAGCTCAGCTAACCCAGAAACTGTATTTCATAGCTACAGCTTTTCCTATGTACCCCCATCAACCCTGGACTGGGTGGCATGGTTTTTGGAGTGCCAAGAAGCACAGGGTTATCATGTGAAGCTCAAGAGGCTCAGAGAAGGGGTTCACATAGAGACCTTTACAACTGCATTTGCAGCTCAGGTAATTTAGTCCCCTGTTAATGGCAGCTGCAAAACCAAGAGCTATTTCGTGACTGTATTCCCTTAGACTGAAGGGAAATATTAGGGACAAAAGACAGTAGAAACAACTAGTTCCATCACTTCCTCCTGTGGCTCTAACTGAGCCCCTTTGCCTCTGAGTTATAAATACATTCTCTGAGATCACATCAGCAAGTGCCAGTTTGCAGCAAATACTGTTTATCACAGTGTCAGCACAATAAGGAAAAAGGGTCCAAGGAAACCTTCCATCTGCCAAATGGCTTTAGGATACTCCAGAGCTCAGTTCCTCACCAATAGCTTGAGATGCAATCTTAGGAAAAAGCAGCAGATGACTAATGGGAGCTGTTGCTAAGGATGGCAGCTCAGTTCAGGTTGAGCTAGCAAGCATCAGGTATGTGCTAGAATCTCTGCCTCATCAACCTATCACACATTTGATGAGTAAGGAAAAAACAAAATGCTGTAGAATTCCCTTTGAGATCACATGAACTAAGAAATTAAGGCAAAACCAAAATTAGTTCTGCCCTGAGGCTCCAATCACAGCTGAGGAACTCCTTTGGGAGATACATGAGGCCAGGACAGTGTCTACTCTCAGTTACTCTCCAAGTGAGCAACAAGAAATAAAGAGGAGGCTAAAAGTGGCTTATGCTCATTTTGGGATCTTCAGTTTCTATAAGAGGAAGTGTCATTCCCAATGTTCTAGCTAGCTGCCAGTCAGGTAGATGCATTCCGCTGCAATTTCAATATTACAGTCACAATTAACTTTTTTCTTCATTAACCTGAACAGCAATGCAGCTTTCTGCCAGCTCATAAAGAGTTGCTGCACTTCACCCTCAAAAAGCTGAACAGAAACAAACAAATCTAATTAGATTTATCTTTCAGAGCTCCTGAGTTTCCAAATACCTCTAAACCTTCCGACGGGCCAAGTTCAGAGGCATGATGAGGTATGAGAGGTGTGACATCCCTTTGGCTTTTAGAGCTTCAGTGATTTGTATTGCCCCTCCATTTTGATTCTATGACAACTAAGAAACTAGTCTGCAAAACCATTTCCTCAAGGCTTTTTAAGTGAGCACCACAACTTTATTTCTGATTTATGCTGTTTGCAACTACTGTTCAAATCACTTATCTAAAAGTTCTATCTATAAATAAAACCTCCTACCTCAGTTCTGGTAGAAATGGAAAATGGGGAGAATACACATTTCATTCACTGCACCGGGGTGGTGTTTCTGTTCAGACTGCATCAAAGAATACAAAACTCTTAATTCTTTGGGTTATCACCTGCAACAGTGATTGTAACAGCTCAGGAGAAAAGCTAAAGACAACTGCATCCAAGTGAATCGCAAAGCAAATTCATGAAGGAAGGTATCTCTAAGACATCAGAGCTGTTACCTCCGCTCTTAACTGCAATCAGAACCTCTCATTTATCCACATCCCATCTCAGCAATACTCTATGCAGGAAAGTGGGGTTTGGGTTGATTTTGTCAGACTTGACTTGTCATTCTCTCCCTTTTTTCTCTCTTTTATAAAATACTTTTTAACTCCATCCTCTCAACCTCCACAGTATTCTCAAGGGTAGACATAAAAGTTTTGTAGTAAAAGTTGGGTTTTCAACTAAACATCTTCACCAAGAATAAATACTCTTCACAGAACATTTCATGGAAATAAGTAATACATAAAATCTATGGTTCAGCAACAATTCCTTGAGATTCAACACAGCACCTTAGTGCCTGAAAGGAGCAGTGCTTCATATATAGGGGATCTCAGATCTCATTCTCTTTCTGCAGCTTTTGGAAGGACTTTACATCCCTCTATGAGGCATCAATTTTAAAATTAATTATTTTATTGATAACCAAGAAGAAAGCAAATGTTCCCAGGATAGGGGATCTTACCCAACAGACCAATTCTTACTAGAAAATATGGAATCACAGCACTTTGGCTGCAATGTAATTTTAAAGTGCAGGCAGTTAAGCAAAGAATCACAAGCTTAATTATTTGTGGAAATTATTCACTTTTCTAACAGAATTTTTTCAACAACCATTAAAAAAAGAGATATTTGGGATAGAAATAAAATGGAAATTTAAAAAGCCGAGAGAAATGTTCTTATTAAAATAGAAGAGACTCTTCCCCTTAGTGCTTGGAAGAAATAAACAATTCTAATTCCCAGACCGCTGTGAAAATCTGCCTCTAGTAAAATGTAACTAACGCCCAAAATATAGCGTTAAATTAAAGGTCAGCAGGGACCCAAGATCTCTGCCCAGCAGAGAGTAAGCAGTCTTTTGTCACATCCCCAAAGACAGACAAAAGGCCACAGGGTACATAAGCCAAAGTGATGCATTTTGCAGGTCTCAGCTTTTCAGAGCACTCAACCATCTGCCCTTAAATCCCATTCCTCTGTAAGGAAGGGGTGCTGCTAAACAAATATGAAAGTTTCTCCTTTCTGAAGTTCACCACAGAATTTCAACTCTTTGGCAATCGGACAAAGCAGATGCTTCTCATGTGGTTTTTCTCTCAGGCAAACAAGAGGGTGGGCAGATGCACTGAAGGGGAAGATGTGCCCTGGAAGACACTTTGCCTATTAGAGTACCTTCGTGGTGTAATAAGTGTCAACATTGCAGGCACTTGGCTTCTTAACAGGGCTCAAAACGGTAACTCAAGAAAGCCACAGTCCTCAGGACCTCAGAGCTGTCTGACTGCTGGGACTAATGACCACCTGGAATTTTGTAGCACTAATGGGAGCCCAGTGCAGATTTTCCTGATCCAAACACAAGTCTCCAGTGTGCAAGTGAAAGAAGAAACAGCCCAAGCATCTGCAGAAGGGCAGATACAAATCTGGCAATGTCAACTCCCAGCAGCAAAGGCTGTCCACACACTTGCAAAGTGCTGTGAACCCCTGAACCTGCTTGTTCTTAGGGGAAGGGAATTAGAAGTACGACAGCACCACAGAAAGGTGAAGTCCTGGCTCATGGCAGGGAGTGTTTTCACTACGATGGAGCCAAAGTCTGCATATTCAAAATCGTCTGCAGAATGCTTTGGAGCTTCTTTATGTCAGCACCCAGTGTGCTCTCATTTCAAATGATGGGTGATCTGAGATCACCAAACTGGCTTGGTCACCACCAATGATACTTGAGAGGCAAGAGGAATCATAACCACAAAGAAGTATTCTCAGCAACTTCCTTTGGTATCTGCATCTTGTTATACTGATTTAATTACAACTGCAAATGTCAAATCACACAATGGCAAAGTGCATTTTCCAAGCACCTTCTGTGAATTTCTAGGAATCAGACAGCCCTCATTTCAGCTCCAAGACCAGCCCTCAGCAGGCTCGGATAGCAGCTGAAAGCACTCTGGGATCCGGCTCTGCTGCTGCCCTGCACCATGTGGAGACACAGCCAAAGCCACCTCAGCTCAGTCTCTCTTGAACAGCCCTGTGCCTTGGCTAACTGTGCAAGAGGAGGGTTGATATCTTCCAGTGGCTACATGTAAAACCCAGGAACAGCCATAGTCTAAATCTGACCTCCAAGTGGCAAGCACCAGCAGAGCCAAGAGGTGCCCAGACAGAACTGAAGCTGTCCTGGATTTATCACCATGATAATCACAGAGATTGTGTTTCTTCTTTCCCCCTCAGGCACAAAGACATGATCCCTCCACAGTGATGTTGTTGACTGATGAACATTACTGATGGATGTGTAACACTGTGGAGCAAAGGACAGGACTGAGAGACCAGCTGCTTCCACGCTGCTCCAGCATTTTCCAGTCTGCTGGGTCAGGAAAGACATTTCAATACTTGACAGTATTGAAATATTGACAATACAGACAGAGGTAATATTCCACACTCAGATGGGAGTGAATCTCCAGTTAGGGCTGGGAGACACATACTCCACACACTGTGAGGGTGACAGAGCACTGGAACAGGTTGCCCAGAGAATTTCCTTCTCTGGAGATATTCAAAAGTCAGCTGAACACAATCCTGAGTAACATGCTCTAGGGGACCCTGCTTGAGCAGGGAGTTGGAATAGATGACCTCCAGTGGTCCCTTCCAACCTGACCCATTCTGCCATTCTGAGCAGCTTAGAAGGAAGCCTAAAGAGAATACGAAGTGAACAAAATTGACTAAACACATAAACCAAATTCAAACAAGAGGTTTTAGCTTAAAACAGGAAGGTCAACAATACATAAAGCTAACAGAGGATTTGCTTCTGCCACCAATGTTACATCAGATGTTCATACATTAACTCTGTTTGGAACAGAAAAAAACCCAAAGAGAATTAAATACTTAAAATCCTAAATATCCATCAGGTCATCAAGTTTGACCTCCACATGTAGTAAGTGTTCCAGAATTTCACAAAATCATTCCTACATTAAGCCTGATTTTTTTCCTTCCAGAAAGGAACCCACTTTGTAAGAAAAGGGAGTTGGAGTGCCACTATTCAGGAGAGTAAGGCATGCATCAGGTGTGGCTTTCTTGGGAGCAAGAGAGAGGGAAAATGATAAAGGCTCCCAGACCATGGATTGTAGCCATGCCTCACCCAGCTGTTCAGCCTCTGCATTTCAATTCTGGCCCTGTATTGCAACAGATGATGTTGGTATTGAGAAATCTTTCAACTCTGACCTGACAGCACTGAATAGAGAAATAAAGCAGAAGTTCCCCAAAAATTTAAAATATTCCCACTAGAATTTAAAAAAAAACCAGAAATTAAATGCTTTTCTTGTGAAAGAATAAGCAAAATGCCAGAGTTTTTAGTCCCCTTGCCTCATAACTGAGCACAAGGTCATGTCACAATTCAGGTAAGTGATGTTTATATAACTGGCATTTGGCTGAATGCATACTTTCTATTTAGCAGCTGAAAAGAGGCATTTTTGGTCTTCAAAGAAATCTGACAGGTAATTCCCACTGTAGTTCTGCAGGATAGCTGAGAGGTAATTATCCTTCTCACTAGTAAATCAATTAGGAATGAATGTATGGATAGCTTTTCTCCTCCTCCAAGAAACTGCTAATCCTCCAAGCACTAATGAGTAGACAGGCCTAGCAACAATGTGCAAATCCATCACAAATCAGCAGGAGCCGTGAGGCATGCAGGGTCCAACCAGTACCAGGGAATGAATGCCTCGGGGAAAAGCTTGCCTGGAACGGGCCTGAATGGTTCACTGTGGGCACACTAGCCCTGTGCATGTGTGTTAATTGATGTGTCCCTCCCCACTTATTGCCACAAGCAAAGACCCCTTTTGCAGCTCACAAGAGATCGCTGCATCAAGTTCAACGAGGCAGCACTTCTGCCGCTGGAGGTGAAACACAAAGGACCTGGACTTTTTCTACTGGGATGCAACTGATCCACCTACTGCTTTGTGACTCGCTATTGGTGGCTGTTCTCGGGAGCTCAGCAAAAACATTCTGCTTTCTCCCCAGGCCACTGGAACAATATTCACCCAAAGAAATGGGGAAGACTACAACTCAAGTGCATTTTTTGCAGCGCATAACTTCAAGAATCTGTTTGGAGGGTGTGTGGACAATAAGCCCAAAACTGAATTTGACAAATTCCAGGTGCTCCAATCCAGTGGCACCTTCTTCAGGCATTTTTCAAATGCTTTATGAATGCTTGCAATTGCTTTGGTGGTCGACAAAGCAGAGTTCAGATAGACCAGCTCTCTAAGCATGCACAATAACATTGCTCACATATTTAGCAGAGGCAGAAAGAATGGAAACAAGCTGTTCCCACAGCAGCCAGCACTGAAGCTGCTCTCCTGTGGGTTTTCTTTACAGTTTGTCTCTACGTTTTCTAAGACCCAAAAATTTCTTTTGAATTGTCATCTCAAATAAGAAAACAGTAGGTAAAGATAGGTCTGCATGCCACTATATGATGCAAAGTAGGTGTTTTTAATTAAAAATAAAAGGAGAGAAAAGACCGCTAATCTGTAAAACTCGGTACCTTGAGAAATTGCTAGAAGATAATAATACATCCTCATACTTTGCTTTCTGAGGGAGTCTTTACACCAGTGACGTAGGATTTGTAACCAAGCATATTGCCTCTGCTTTTAGGTGGGCAGAGTTGCTTTGGAAACAGAACAAAGAAGAATTAACTCTTCAGTGCCCACCATATCGGATATGGGAGGGATGTGAAGACCAGAAAAGTGTATTTCAAAACATCTTAATCCATTTTGCTCAGAAAAAAACCCAACTAAACAAAAAAAGCCAGTGAAAGAGAAGCCAAAGCAATTGCCACAATAATTCAGCTTCTGCTTCAGAAAAAAATATAAGCTGAGCCCTGGTCACTGCATTCTTCCTCTCCCTTGTACATCCAAACACGCACAGTAATCAGAGCTGTGTTTGATACACTGAAATAAACATCAATCCTGAAACCTGTATAGACTGACCAGCGATGGGAAAACACGACAGTAGGAATAAGAACAGTACAAACAGCAAGTTACTCATTTTGAAACCTGTTGATGGAGATGGGGTATGGACAGTGTGGAAGTGATTGAGCCGAATAGGTTGCACCCCATCCAAACACAACTTCACTGTCAGCAATTAACTTCGTGCTGCAGCCCTCCCACGCTGATTTCTGTGGGTAGCTGAAAGCATCTTTGTCCCACTACCTCCCATGAAAACACAAGCAATAATTTTAAACCAAAAAGGCACTGAGGAGTAACTCCTGGTCTGTGCTCTATGAGCCAGCTGCAGCCCTAATTGCATCACGTGGGAAGCGTGAGCAGGGGGTTTGAAAGCTGTAACCTCATCTTCCCTCCCACACATTCAAATCAAATTGTAGGTCTCCCACCCACTCTCCCAGGCTTATTCTGCTTTCAGCCCCCTTACATGATGCAACCAATGAAAATGTCATTTACATCTTTACCTCCAAATTCTAGCTAGGAAAAGTGTAAGGGGAAAAAGAGTCAAATGCAGAAATAAACGCCTCTTACTCAGTATTTCTAATAATAAGGAGACAGAAGGCAGGGAGAGGTGCATTAGCCAAAGCCAGTACAAGCAAGAATCCCAGAAACATTTGTGTGAGTTCAACTTCTATAAAGTTGTGACAGTCAGAAGCAAACAAAAGCAACTTTTTTATTTCTCTAACACGTTCAGCCAGGAATTAAATGTTCTATCCTCATCACAAGTCAAACAGAATCAGTTTTACTCAATTCTGTGAAATTGTACTAGTGAAACTTAGATGGCAAATCCATGCTCTTGTGAATTACCACCAGATTTCACTTTAGGATCATAATTCTTCTCAGAATGCTGTAATTTTGTTTCTATAGCTACCAGCTTGATGGTTCTCCCTTACCTTTCTCTTGTTAGTGGGACTGACATATAGGTAGCTCAGCACAGTCTTCAGGCCTACTTTGTCATTTAACTTTTCATAGGTAGTGCCATAATCTGTTGACCTGGAGAAAAGAGGAGACAAAAAGAATTCATGTGGTTATCAGAGCTCAGGGAAAAGAAATGACTGTATGAACAGATGCTCCAAATTACAGCTTGAGCATTATAAGGCTTAAATCTCAAGATTTTGTGTTTTGTTCAGGGTAGCCAGCAGAAAAGAGAGGAAAACTTGAGTCCTCTTGGGCATGGTCTGTCTCTGTATTAACTGATCCTAAGCACCTGGGCAGCTGTGGTGCACCCATGAAGGTGGACTTTGGGGGACGTCTCTGCTCTCATGTGCCAGTGTGGGATAGTATCTACACAAGAGGACTCTGATAGCAGCAGCAGCCTTAGCACAAATTCTCTTTTCAGACAAATCCAACGTAAGAGCCCAAATTAAACCCATTAACAACAGTTTTATTTAGGTAGGCTGATTTTTGACTTGGAGATGGGGATCCAAATGTGGCTCAAAATTGTAACAGCTGAACTCATGTCTAGATAAAAATGTGCCTAAACTGGCATCTTGAGTCCTCAGTCACCCCATCCTACTTCGTGCCAGGCATTTAATTTTTTGTGAGTTACAGATTCAGGCCCCTACACTAGCAAATCCCACCCAGAGCAGCAGATGATCTGAGGGTGGTATTACCCATTCGTGACTACGGAAAAGGGCTGCCTCATCACAGAGGGTTTTCTGTAGCTTCCTCCTCCTCATTTGTGGGCATGTTTGAAACCTCACTTTGCCCTGCTTGTTTCTCTGCTGTTTTCATACTCTGTTTTCCTAACAAACAAGATGTTTCCTACCAGTACAACTCGCTAGCTACCTCGTACAGGATACCACATCTGATGCATGGGCAGCACTATCTCGCTTTAGGAGGGTGTCACAACCTGCATGAAAAGCCCAACCACCCCATGCAAACAGCGGGGAGAGCCTGGCTCCTGACCCTACACAGCTTCTGTCACAGGGACAAAGTAACACCACCTTTAGCAGATGGACAAGGAGAGACCCTCACAAAAAGCCTATCTGGACATATCTGTGATTTTAATAGGATGAGAATCCACAGCCCCTGCCCTCCTCTCCAATTACACTTTTACTAAACAGATAATCAGAGAACACACAGGAATTCAGTGCTTTTCCCAGTAACTCTCTCCAGTAATTTTCTGAATTCCTAAGTTCAGCAAGCCTATAGCATTTGCAGTTTTGTGGTTCTTACTGAGATCAATCCTCTCCTCCTTGTTTGTCTGGCAGAAAAATGGTCCAAGCCACCTTCTGGCATCACAATGCACAGTGCCACTGCACCCACACAAGCGGGCACAGAAACTGAGCCATGCCAGAATCTGCCTCTAGTTCTGCTGCTTTCCTTGCTGCCCCTGAAGTCCAGAGTGACACCAAAAGGGCCAAGTCACAAAACCAGCCACCTGGATTCAGGCTTCCAAGTAGCAGGACTCATGAAGCTAAAAGGTTGCTTTTTCACTGATGTGGCTCCAGCACATTTGCTTCGAGGACAATTCTTAATTGTTTTGAAAACTCCTTCTTTCCTTAAATGAGTTGAACAAACCTTCCTCCTTTGAAAAGTCAACAGTCAGGGATGCTTCAAGTCTTGAGCAACTTGCTTATGTTCTGGTTTAGCTCTTTGATACTAAAATAGAGTTTTAATACTAGCTCCATTTGCACTTAATACTCTTTTTGTACTAATGCATAGTATTGTTACCCACCAGGCTTCACAAAGATGCCCCAAAGGATATTACAACACTGTACTGTATTTTCCCATTGAAAGTATCTGAAGCTCTTGTCTCACTAGGTGTCAATACCAAACAAACAAAAAAAAAGAACCTAGCAGCTTTCCCCCTCCAGTCAAGCCTGAAACTGAAGTAGCTTTATTAATAAAACTGAATAATCCAGGCCAATTAATTCTAGTACATGAGAGATCTCCTATAAACGCAAATTCAAGAGGTCAGGAATCCTCAAGTAACAGTAAGCTCTAAGCAGAGGGTAACACACAGGGGGCGAGCAGAGTTACTTCCTTGATCTCACCCTTCCAACAGCACTGATGCTACGAACAAACCACTTCTGTGACTACACATGTACCCACCACCAGCCAGTGAAAGAGATCACTGGTTTCAATCAGCATTAAAAGAGAATACAAATAACAGTTTAATATTCTGACAGAGCTACTTTGGTTTTGTTCTCGGAGTAATTTTAAGGTCTCCCAAAATGCTTTGCACTTCTAAAGATGCAGACTGGATGCCCTAATGACTCTTGCTCATTAAACCATTATCACTCATTGCATTTGCCCTTTCAAAGAATAGCTAAAAAGGAAGTAGGATCATTGTTAGCTTCTCTGAGGCTTTCTTTATTATCATGACAGTCACCACAGGCTTCACAGAAGTGTCTCAAAGGATACCACAATAATATACTGTATTTCCAAGCTCTTTCCTAGCCAAAAAATCCAAAGCTTTTGTCTCATGCTAACCCATTCAAACTAACAAAGTCCCAAGAGCCATACTGCAAAATATTACCTCTATTCTAGAGATGAAGAAACTGAAAGCTTGCATAGGTGATAGTTCATTTTTTCAAAACCAGGCATCTACCATTAGCCATTTCAGCTTCTGCAATTATCTAGTGTATGGCTTGATACTCAAACCTGCTAAACTCCCACCACCAAACTGCCTAATTTGAAAACAAGCATTTACAAAAAAAAAAAAAAATTTGGCTCCTAATTTTAGCAACTCAAGCCTGAACATTTGAAGAGATGTGACCCATAGGTGAAACAGAACAGTTCTGGATCAGTTGTTAATCTTAATTTGAACCCTTCTCCTTTACTAATTACTTCTAATTCCATATTAATTAGCCCACACTTCCTTACAGTTACTTGGCACTACAAGCAAACTGGATACCGTATTCTCTCCCATTCCTCTGGTCAGAATAGTATCCATTTCAAAGCACATTATTAAAGGAGTGTAGGGGGAGAAAGGTTGTAGTTATATTAAAATAACAAAAGACTCAGTCATATAAAAGATCCTTTCCACAACTCGCACCCCAAATGCCTCTTCTAACTTTGATTGGGCCTTTTATTGGGCAAATTGAATTGACCTGAAAGCAGTCAACTGAAAGCAGCATGAACTTGGCTTGTGGCACTCCTGCTCTTCAGCTACTTCTTATTTGCTTGGCGTCCCTGCCTATGGCAGGAGGGGTGGAATTAGAGGATCTTTAAGGTCCCTTCAAACCCAAACCATTCCATGATTCATTATCCCTTCTATACTGCTTTGCATCCTGCAAACCAAGCTGCTGGCAACACTCCAAGAAAGGTTGCACAGTGAGAAGCAATAAAAACCAAGGTTTGGAATGGACCTTTTTCTACTCCAGTTCACTTTTTTTTGGTTTCTATACCTAGTTTCTACCAGCTAGTTTTGGTTAACATGAAGAAACTTGATTCCATGCAACACACGCTGCATATAACCAAATAAATGTGGCCTTTCCCTGAACAGGCTGTGGCACCAAATTCCACATATTCCCTTTGGAAAAGCAAGGTTTATGATGTAGTGCTTTATTGGAATACTGCAAATTCTCCCATTATCTTATTTTGTTATTAACAGTTGAGGGAAAAATCACCTGCTTGATTCCAACTGCCCTCCCATTCAAGCTGTGATGCATTTAAAACATTGCTGCAATGTCCCAGTTCGGCAGAGCATGCGCAAGGGGTACACCCAGGCAAAGAAGCTTCTCTCTAGAAAACCTGGTCAGAACTCAGTGCACCAAGAGCTAAAAAAATCCATCTTGTTCCTCTAAGTCTGACCCTCAGCTTCCCTGTGAGTCTGACAAACAGGCCTGAGTCAGCAGACTTCAGTACTGTGGTAAGACTTGCTCCATCCCAGGGATAGGATGCAGCGGTGTGCAGAGGCAGAAATAATGCCACGTGAATAGCTTTTAGAGGAGTTCTCCTCTTGGACAGTTTCCATCTTGGGACTCTGTTGGACAGAGAAAGGTGGGCTTGTCTGCTTGCAGTCCCAGCTACTCAGCTATGGAGATAGGCTGTAAGATATGTATCAGTCTTCCAGAAGAACAAGAGCTGCAAATGCTGGAACTGGATGACTGGGAGGCACAAGTCAATTCCCTGGAGTGTAAATGTGCCACCAACTTACCTGTCAGGGGGTTTCTCCTCTGCGCCTGTGACTCTCCCTACGTGTGGAGAAAGAGCCACCATGGGTTTGATTTTAGATTCTGAGCCACTTTCTAAGATTTTTCTAAAGCTTATGCATTCACTCCAGATCAGTCCCACTACACATACCTGCAGCCCCACATTGAGAAATGTGTGGAGGCACAGCCCTGCTTAAATGAGCAGGAGAATATCCCGATTCTCTGTGCACTTCAGAGAGCAATGGGAACACACAAAAACCAAATTAATATTTGCCTCTCTTCTCATGGGCCAGCAAACTGCCTGCAGTGTGCCTATCCCTCCATATCCCCTAAACAACTTCTTGCTTTTACCCATTGGCAAATTTTCTCCCAGTCTGACAGAGAAAAAAAAAAACCCAAGAGGCACAAAGTTTCTACAAGTTTCATGAAAACCAACAGCCAGCAAAAGCAGAGTAATTATGAGGACTCAAAGAAAAGCTGCAGCATAAAACCAAATCCCATGAAACATGAGAGCAGGCACATCTCTCTGAACATCCAGCTGCAGGAAAACATTCAAACACAACTCACATATTAATACACTACAAAGAACTCAACTGCACAACACTAGAATTCAGGCTGCCAATCTTCCATTACTTGTGAAACAATTTGCTTCCATCTCTCACTTCCCCTTCTGCCCCCTCAAATCACCCTCCCTGAGATAAGGGCCTTTCTGAAGCTATGGCACACTGAACAAACACCCCTCCAGAGTCAGTCCAGGGGCACCCTGCCCAGAGTACCCCCAGCTACCTTAGTGACCATAGGTGGGTTCAGGGCTGGGGCAAAAGCTGTCTCAGCACTAACTCCACCACACTGCTCAGCACCAAATGGCTAAGTGGGTTCTTCCCAGAGCACAGCATCCTAAATTAGGAGCCAAGCCAAGCCCACAAAACTTACCACAGAATGGGAGAAACTGGTCCCACAAACTTACAGGCAGGGCAGAGAGCTGCTCCCTTTTGAAAGAGTTATCAGTCCTTGAGCATGCTCTGGTCCCACCTCCCTGAACTATTTGAGATTAATTCTTTTCTTCCTTGTTGAACTAGCTCCTGGTTTTTGGTGACTACGGCTCTCAGGAGCTCCACTCCCAAAGCCTTTTTCATACTTAGATACAAGAGAGAGAAGCACACATTCTTGACTTAGGGCTGCTTATGAGGCCAGGCAAAGACAGAACCTGCCTTGGACAGAACAGAAATGCCTGGGACAGAAGTGGAGAGTTGGCCCTGCAGCTGATCCAGCCCCAGCTGAAGCCCTGAAAAGTCAGGACAACCACTGCCATGGCAGTGGCAGGGAATGTGCATGAGTCTAGCAAAGGTCCCCCTGAAGCAGCAGTCATGGAGCCATTCGTTTTTGCTAGCTCAGCTCCATGGTCTCTCCTCCCCTGTCTCTGAAGGACATCCCCTACCTCCAGGAAACCAGGGGAATCCAGGTCCAGCTCTCAGCCTGCAAAGTGGAACCTAAATTCGACTTTCAATGAGGCAGTGCCCAGAAAAACCCACTCTTACCAGCACAAGGCCATCTGGCTGACCCGGCCACACACAAAGACACTTTTTTCTAACAAAATAAAATAAAATTAGAAAAAACAAACCAAACAAACAAAAAACAAACCAAAAAAAAAATACACACCACTCCCAAATTTAAAAAGAAGCCACTCCAACCCACAAAGCCACAACAACAAAACTGAAACCAAACAACAACACACAAGAAAAAAAACAACAAAACAAACAAGCAGACAAACAAAAACAGACCAAAAAAAACCAACAAAACCAGTTTCAATAGGTCATCCCAAAGGGCCTTCTAACCCCACCATGGATACTGTTATCTTACAGCATCAACAATGGCTTCAATGGATATTAAAACCAAAATCCAATTCTTAGTCCTTCCCTCTCTGAAGCCAATGTAAGTCTGAATGTGGATATTTTACAACAGATGTATCCACAGAAGCCCTGTGGAGTTAAGCCCACTTACTAACCAAGTAAATTCCAGTATTTGTAGACTGTGAATCTTTCACTTAACAGAGCACAACATTTGTTTTCACCCAACCATGATTTTAGAGTGACTGTAATAAATATAAAGGCAGAATATTTTACAATAGCAAACAACGGCCTTCCTTTGTCTGTATTCCACTAAAGAAAACTAAGGGACACAATGAAGGTTTGAGAAAGTGAACAAAACCTGAGCAAGCATATGGTACTGTTTCCTAGTGAAATTTCCCAGACTACAGCAATATCACAGACTTTCTAAATTGAAGATGACGCCTTTGTGTGCAAGAGCCATTAGTGGGCTTTCGTTCCATAAATCTGTGTAATCTCACAGGGAAGATTTTGGCAACTTCTCTGTGACATGGTAATAAACACCACAACTGTGTGGTGTATGACGAGATGCTCCCTTTTAACTTGGTAATATAATTCAAAGCCCACTGCTATCACTTAACAAGTACAAAACCATGGAATCCCATGCTGCCATTTGTGATTTCACTGGCTGTTGTCATATTCCCCACAGATTTTTTTCCCCCCTCTCAAGACTCCCTATTTATTCAGCCACTCATTGTACAATGTATTCACACCTCTGATCATCCTATGACTACTTTTTCTAGTCCAATTACATCTTTTTTCGTGGGTACCTCAGGGACCAATCTTTAACAGGAAGGTCTTCTGTAGAAAAAATAAAAAAATCTATCCAAGTATACCAGCATAAACCCAGAGTATTTAATGCAAATTAAATAAAATCATACACAAGGTTTTATATACTCAGTACTTCTGGAACCTTAACCCATCAGTTCTAAGGGACTTTCAGCTCCACAAAGTTTCAAAAGTATCTAAAACCAGAGACCCCACTGGGGAAAAAGTTCAAACAGATCATAGTTTTGGTAATTTTTCTTGAAAAATCTTTTTTTCTTTTTTTTTTTCTTTTAGTTTGCATGTCATGTAAACAGCAGAATATCCACCTCAATTTCTATTATAATACCAGCACCTTTCCTCCACCCTCTTTCTTTTTTGATTAATGGCAATTCCCATCACCAAACATCTCAAAGGCTTGAAGGTGACTTTTGTTGATAAATTTCCATCTATAATGTAAGTTGGAGACTGGCAAGGCAAAAAGAGCTGCCATGATGCATTAGTCATTGTGATTCGCAGTTGAAAATGAAGGCGATGGAAGCTAGCTAGAAACCCTGGCTTCCTTTTCTGTTTTATTTATTTATTTGGGTTTTTTCCTTGCAGATTCTTCTATTTTTGACAGGAAAGGCATCCTCTCTTGTTTATTCAATACAAGCCTTTGAGAGGACAGTGGATGTTTCAGAGGCTGAGCAAAAGTATACTGAATATTCCACCTCTGGATTTACGGCCACTAGAATACAGCAGATGTGAACATCAGTCACATTTCTAGTGACCAATTACTCATCAGCATTTCATTTGATCACCATTGCACAGGGCAGGGACACAAGTCATTCCTCAGCAGAGGTGACTACTCAGATGGGCATGAACAGTCAAGACACAAGTTTCGTATATTTACCCTACAGAGATGGTGGGGACTAATTTAAAAGCCTTCTGTTTGCATGTGTCCTGTAGGAGCACAGTGGTGCTTTGGTCGTGGGGTGCCTAAATAGCATTCACCATCAGAAAAAGGGCTGTCCTTTGGCAGTCTCTGCTGTCTCCTGCACCTGGGCTTTCCATTACCTCCAGATACACTGTTTCTGTGTAACAGCAGAAGTTTCGGACCTAAAATGATATGTAGAACCACCCCAACAAGGAAGAGCCTCTTTTGAGACATGAAGAAAGAGGGCAGGAGGATTGCAAGAAATGCTCAATGTAGAATGGCTGAAAAAGTGAGGGGTACTTGACAAAGCAGAAGGTGCCAGATCAAACAGAAAAACCACTCTGAGCACCAGAGTGGCATTCCTTCCTCTAGGACTTTTAGAGGCTGTACATCTCAGCCTCTGTGGACACAGATTTGACTAAAGGCAGCTCTGGAGCTGTCTCAACATTTTACTTCTTAAAGAGGATGGCAGAATCTCTACTTTGAAGCAGAAATAAACCAAACCAAACTGATGGATCCTAACATCTGATGGCAAGAGCCTGTACTATAAAATCGTGTGACAAAGTGTCCTGCGTTTTTAGAGAACCTGGGATCCTGAACAGAGCAAGCAGGCTGCTGGTGTAGTGGTTCCTAAGCGTCACTTTATATTCTGCTGCAGAATAGCCCACAACCAGCAGGCACAAAAGCAGCAAAGATTGGTGCCTCCTACTGTGAAACTGAAAGAACTCTATTTCCCCAGTTGTAAGATACCATCTTTTCTATGTCATGGCCATTTATCTCACCTTAAATTTAGCCACCTACAAGCTAGGAAGCTCTAGCTTCCTAGCCTGTCCACATTTTTTCTCTACCTATAGACAGAGACTGTTAACTTCAGAGGATTACTTATTATCCTAAAATAGATGAGGATATACTGATCTCAAGGTATCTTCCACCCTTCAGAGTAAAGAGAGACCAGAGCAACCAACACACAACTAGCACAAAGCAAGGTGTATCTCACTCTAAATGGATTAGAAAATTTCATGCACTGAACTGGCAGTATAAATGAAGGGGAGGGACCTCTGCCATCCTGGCTGAGCCCAAAAGTTCATGATTTATCATAACGCTCCAGTGCTCTACATTTTAAATGTTATTATTCTGTGAGGATAAGTATGAGAATGAGTACCAGAAGCGGGTGCCAAATGGTATCAGAACTCTGCTGTCACTTACGCAGTCTGTAACATTACAAAATGAAGAGAGCAGAGATAAGGAGTGAAGTATGATATGGATTTCCCAACAGTTCCTGGCAAAATAAAGAATATAAACACAGACCTGATAAAATGTGAAATGGCTTCTCCTCAAAAGCAGGAGTAAGCAATTCCTTTCATTGCATGCTTGCCCCATTAAACCACTGATGAACTGCTGGCAATCCTTGTTGTGGCCAGTCAAAGCTGACACCCACTGGTAGAAATGGTACCTCATATAACCATGTGAGATTAGCACACCACAGCCCTGCAGAAACCACTCAAGACAGAGTTCAGCTGCCATGAAACAGGGACAGCCTGGGGCTAAGACAGTCTAACTTCACAAGGGCCTATACTTTTTCTGCTCTGGCTCTTTCATCACTGTAGAGTCTATGCAATGCAAAAACATTACTTTTTTACAGCTCTGAAGAACTACACTTCATCATTACTCATTTTCAATTTGTAGTGTCTAAAAGATCTGTCATATTTATCATGTTCTTGATTCTGATGTATTCTAATTTTCCAAAGAGGTGTTTTATGCATCCCTGATAAGGCAGCATATTGATTTGATTCCAAGCATTTGACTGACTCAGCAAAGATAGCCTTATCAACACATATTCAAGAAACTTGGTCTAGAGGACACTTTAATAGTCTCAAAGATAAAATGAAGCTTTGATGACAAAGCCTCATTAATTAATCAGATATTAATTAGATAATTAATTAGAAACAAGGCCCTTCCCAGGACCTTTTCTACTTTTATTACTATAGCTAAAAATTCTTCTCTAAAGATTCTCTGAAGTAGCTAATCATTTTAATTTGCATTATTTTATAGCAAAAGGAAGTGCTTTGAATGTAGGATTTTCTGAAGCAGTTATAGAAGTTCCATTTAACATCTACACTATCAGATGCATATTTAAACTGGAACTCCCCTTAAATGTGTATTGAACAAAATATCAAGGGGAGACTCTGGAAGTACCCCACTGCTAAACTCTGTATTTGTGTGCCAGATGGGGATGTCAAAGAAGTCATTTCAACTACCCAGAGAATAAGCACACTCTGGGCTATACACACGACCCTGATAGGATGTCACCACACTCTTCTAAAAGAGGGGGACAGGTGGCTCAAATCTCAGTTTCCCAGCTGGGATCCAATCATTGGTGTCCCCTGGGATGGTGGTTGTGGCCAGGGTGGTGGTTTTGGGAGCAGGCACAGACAGTACTGTGGGGACATTTAGATGAACCTGAGTCATCTCTAAAATAATACAAGGCATATTACATTTTTCAAACTATCAGCAAATTTTTGCAAAACTGAATTAAATAAAAGGGCAGTGACAGAGGTAGTTTAGTCCACTTCCTTGGACACAAATATTAAATATTGCAGACAATTCTCAAACCAACTTTTGCAGTCAGCCTGCAAGACATTCCAGCCCCTACCTCAGCTGACCCCTCTCCCACAAGCTTTATGTTTACCTGCAACTCCCCAACTTGTGACCTGCAGGGGTTACTGCCCCCAGCAGCACCCACACAATCTGATATAAATACCACAGAACCCTGCCTGACCCCAGGCAAGACTCCTCAGCACTCCAGTTTCACATTTGGCTAACTTAGCTTCCTGGGGGAAAATTGCCTCTTACTGTTCCCAAAAATAAAAAGCTCAGGAGTTACAGCCACCTGGGGCAGCAGAGGACTGGCAATGCATGAAGACCCTTCTAGACTTAGGAACACATCCTTACCTCCAGTCACAGAGCCTCTACATGTTACTTTTCCAGAACCAGCAAGACAGCACCAGATTCCCAATTAGTTAATGTGACTCTATTACATACAAGTGCACAAATAACACTGACAGATTTACAAAAATTTACACAAAAAGGTCAGCATTTACTATATCTGTGTATATTTATAAACATACAAACTAGTAAGAACATTAACAAGAGGATGTAATGCATTTTTCAAGCATTTCACAATTTTGCATTTGTGAGAATTCTGCATTTCTAAAAAACTTCAAAGTTTAAACCCGCACGGACAAGACAAAGCAATAGTGCAAGTTTAGTTTTGTTAAGAAGCAAATAGAATTTAGAGCCATAAAAGAACACAAGTCTCAGGCTAATATTACTCTCAACAGGTATTTTGGGATGACATAATATTCCCACCAGAACATACTTCAGCACAAGCTCTCTTTCAATATGAAAAATAAATAAATAAAACAAAACATAAAATCAGCACAGTCCTGAATCCTTTGAAGCTTATCCATTCTAATTACCACTAAAATATCCTTGACAGGGTCTGCAAAACCTCCCAGTCTTCTGAACTAACATTTTGGAGCATTGCATAACACAGACATCATAATTCACCAGACAGAAGGAGCTCTCAGGCCAGATTACACAGCTGACAATGCTTTTCTGTCGATTGCACCTCTGGCTTTGCAGAGTGACCTGGTTATATGACTTGGTCTCTGAGCAATAAGCCAGATTTGTTCTGAACGGTTCCAAATTACTCTGTTCCTTTCTCATCCAGACAGTCAGATTCTGACACTATATCGTAGTTCCTCAGAATGGAGAATTTTGGTTGAATAATATAAGGAGAGGGATACATGCAAAAAATGAACGCAAGCTGTTACGCAGTTTCTTGGCTTGGGAAATAGATCAGCAGCTGAATTACGCCTCTCACAGTGCAGTTCAATCCAGTGCTACAGTGCATGGAGGTATTTCATACTAGCACCTGTTGAGTGTGAATCTCATTCATTCCCGGAGCATGAGGATTAACAGCCTCGATTCTAGTTAGCATGTTTTCAAGGTGCAGACACTGGGGTCTAAGCTTGCATCAATACAGACTTTCCAAAAAGGTAAGTTTGCACTATGATGACCTAAGACTTCACTGCCTAATATATCTTTCAAACCACAGTTGGTTCAGGCACAACTTTACCCCAGAAAAGCTTCCTTTTCCTATCTTCTTTTGCACTCAGTGCTCAGAAGCTCATCTAACATAAAACACTTTGTCTTGGGAGAATAAACCTGTTGGAATTTTTTCAGACATAAGATCAATAAAGTGGGAACAGCTTGAAAAGTCAATCAACCTCAGCAAGTCCCTCAGGAGATAGCTGGGTGATTGTCTTTTTAATAAAGGAATAGTAAATGGAGCACAAGGAAATGCACATTCCCTTCAAACTCACGAGGGAGGATATCTTAGGCTGAGACAGAAGGAAAGAAAAGGAAGGACTGCAAAAGACCAGTCATTGCTCCAGTTTGATAGGTTGTCTCAAGAAATAGATCTAACATAAACTTCTTCAAACTGAGAACTTGTTCCTGTACTACACTATAAAATATTATATCCTCCAGGTGTTAGGGGAGGAATATTTTTGTTTAGGACCTCAAACACAAGGCTAAATATTCCTATGCCTTTGCTCCTAAGTAGTGTGCTGAAAATGTGGTTCTTATTCAAGTTGAAGTCTTGACTTTATATAAATGGAGTTCCTGAAAAGCTAAGTACCATGCATATCATCAAGGTAAATGAAAGGGGAAAGTGGTCTGTGATCCAAAATGCTAAAGTCCTTTTCCTAAACGCACCCTGCATTTTCTTTGGATTTAATTGTGGAAAGGCTCAAACATAAACAGTCAAGATACAGACTGTGATGGTCACTTAAGAAATCATTCTGTTTTACTAATGGCATTGGAAGGTATCTTAGGAGACCTGCAAGTTCCTACTTTGCCACAAGCTTCCTATGTGGTTGAGAACCTTTTGCCTGTGACACAAGGACATATTTTGCTGCTGTTCCAGCCATTTAGGTTGGGAGTATGGCATCTCCCACAAAGGTTCACGTAGAGGCAGACATTGCAAACTGCAAACTGAGATCCACACCTTCTCATCCATGGCAGATGAACAGGACTGTGTGAGGTCCTGTGCCCTCTGCTATGACAGAGCTCAGAGTCCGTCAGTGTAATTGTCTCTCCTAGCATTCATGTCTATGACATGTTTTTGGCCTTTGGCCATGCTTTCCACTCTAACTTGGGATCCATTCTAACTCAGAGTATCTGCCTAGTGATCAAGCAACTGTTGCTTGTGTTTCTGACTGTCCATGCACTGTCCATGGACCCATGTTTAAAAAAATAAAAATAATTAGAGCCAAATTCAATAAATTGTGAAGTGTATCTTTAATGATACTCTAACCCAGCATGGTTCACTCATGGTCCCTGGACAGTTTTAAAGAAGTGGCACTTAAGTTCTTTCAGTGATATTATTTAGACCAGGAGACAAATGGCTTTTTTTTTCTTCATTCTACTCAGCCTGATGCTTCAAAAGCCAGTGACAAAATGAAGCATGATACTACATTCCTGGAGGGTACCATCAAGTGCACCACAGATAATGTCAGCATAAAAGGTTGCCCATCTTTTAGTAGGTAAATTGCAATAGCCTATGATTAATTTGGAAATAGTGGCAGCTCATCATTGGCCATTTCCTTATCCTTTTTAGCTGCCTTACCAGAAGGCACGTGGTTTGTTTTAACATCAGCTTTAACATTCTATGCAAGCTGCATAGTAATGCCCTGAAAACAACCCTCCTGCAGTGAACATGAATCTGACCAACCACTTGGTGCAGGGGCAGTTCTGCAGACTTGTCTGTGCACATCTCTACAGGTTTTATTTATTCTAAGGACAGCAGAGAAAACAAAATATGTGTACAAAAGAGGAATGTTCAAATACTGCCATGATTTCTAGCATAGGCATTTAGTCATGACCAATACATTAATGAGCAGTGCATGGACACCCTGAGCATAAGAACATGTAGGAAAAGTGGTGCATCTCGCAAACTTATTTCAAAGAATCAGGGCAGTGATGAGTGGCCAGTGGCTCAGAACAAATGAACTTTCTTCCCTCACCTTTTGCCCTTCAGATGGTCCCTGGGAGGGTGTCTGGACAGGAACTCTGCAGGATTCACAACACTGCCTTGGCCATCCTGCAGACTGTTCATGGTTTAATATTAGGCCTTCACCTACTATATGTCCAAAGGAACCTACTCATCACATCCAAACTGGAAGCCTCCATTCAGTACAGCATGTTCCTCAGAACATTCCCTCCTCGTAGCCCCATGACTCACTTTTAAACAAGTGCCAGGGTGAACCTGCATCATTTAGGGAGTTGAAAATATAAACAAACAGGTGAGAGGATCTCCTGCTATAGGAAATCTGCCAAGCTTAACCAAGCTTCCCTCAATTCATTTCACCCCCATCCCTCCCTTTCCCAATACCTCTTTAGCCCCTCTGGTGTGTGCCTATATTAATCACAGTCCACGCAGTCAAAAAAGCCTTTCCCCAGCGTCTATTTTAGACACGTATTTATTTGTGCTTGACTCAGATGCAAGGCAATGTTAATGAGCTATAATCACGGATCAATACAGTTCATATTGAGACTTAAATGCAGTGATTACTGAAAGAGTGAACACAGAAAGAGATATAACATCATGTACATATGCAACTATTACACATCTGCTAAGCTTTAAAACAATGTGTTTGCAATAATCAGAACAGCATGGTGAAATAGCAGCTGTCTTTTCAAGCCAACTGTAACAGCCTGTTGGGAGTGATTTCTAAAGGGGTTATTTCTTTGTCCATACTTTACTACATAACTGATGATGAAAAAAAGAAAATACATTATTGTGAGTTTTTGGTACAAGTCATTATTTTACAAAGATTACACTTTAATAGCTATAGTACACAAACTTTTTCATTAATTAATTTCACTTCCTCATGAACAAGGGCAAACAATAAACATGGGCTTCTTTAACCCCCAGCTTCTCTCTTTTTTTTATATCTCATTCTGCTGCCACTTATCAGTGTCCCTGCAGCAAAAAAAGGGAAAATATTAAAAGCATTTCCAGGAATGCTATCTCATTCTTAATGACACCATCAATAATTGCTGTCACAAGCTAATATCAGAGTTGCAACCTTACAAGGAAGATAAAGAGGCAGAGTTTTTGAGATCGAGGTTTCCAGACAGGCTCTAAATGGGATTTTGCTACATGCTTTGAAATGCTTCCTGGATAGTTCATAAGGCAGTGGGAACTGGAAACTGGTTGAATCCAGACAAAGGAGTACTAAACCTAGGATTGTCCCATGAACCTTCTGGAATGCTGTTGGATCCAGAAAGCAGAGTTTGTTATTCCAGAGCTATTTGGACCCCCAAGATGGCAGTCTGGACCAGGTTTGGTGCAATACAGTCAGTGCCAAGAGTCACAACCTCTAAGGAAGAGCTCAATCTCAGAAACAAGGACTGATTTGCTGCAAGAACATCACACAGCTGGAAAACATTTTTCCAATGTCAGTGTCTCACTTTAAGCAGGCCAGGCAGAGAAGATCCAACAAGAAAAGAAGTGGAAAGGTACAGTAAAATAATTTAATCCAAATAATTCTTTTGTATTGCCTACACAAGCCAAGATTTTCTGCACTGCATTACCTCCACCAGACCAGTGTATATGCAATGCAAATGAACCGCTGAGCAGTGTTTGTACTACAATAATAACTTGGAAGAACTTGTTTAATATCAGAAGACTTATTGGAGCAGATGAATGGCTCTGACATGATATCCATGGGATAGAAATTCAATTAAAAACTGCAAGTGGCACAGGAGTGGTAGTTATTGTTCAACATGTACCATGGGACCTTTGCTGAAATACAGCTATTAGCTGTACTGGTTGAGAAATTCTGGGATTTTTTTATAGCAATCTGTTAGCTTGTAGAAAGTTAAATTAATAAAAACACAGAATCACTCTCACATTACAAGAACAGAGCAAAGCCAAGGACCAGTTGCGTATTTTATAATTATGGATTAAGTGCATTATGCCAAGGAAATTAGAGATGTCACAAATATAATAAAAAAGAAAGACTGTCTGGCTCTAATGCTGATGACATGCTGGTTTGACAAGGCAGCACATGCTGGTTTGCCCATCCTTACCTCCCCAGGATGTTAATAACTGTTTCTAATGCTAGCATCTACATTCACCATGTGTTCAGCCCTCAGTGCAGATACACTTGCATAAGAAAGCTACCTCCCTGCCTGCTAGCAACATCTCAAATTCATCTTCTGTCTTGGGAAGTTTGTTTTGCTCCCAAAGAGCAAAAAAAAAGAAAGATGGAAGGAGAAATGCTTTTGTTCTTTGCTGCTCTGGGGTTTTTTTTATTTATTTTGGGAGGTTTTTTTAAGTTAGATGGAGGACAGATCTTAGTGGAAAATAACTGCCTAAGCCCATCCAACTTTTTCCAAGTCCTAAAGATGGGATAGACAGGAATCCCAAGATGAAAGTTTCCTCCTGGGAAGGGAAGAATCAGGCCCAGTCAACAAGGAACTGACACAAATGTTTTTCATTAAATCTGCATGGCAGCATGCTCACATCACAAGTGGATTTCAGCCATTTGGCGTCAGGCTCCCTGCTCCACAGGTGGAGAAAAAGCCAGGTCTGAATCACCTGTAACTGAGCTGAAACACTCCAGGTGAGCCCACATCTTTGCTCTTAAATGTGGTTCCACATTGACTCCTCTCCAGTATTTCACCTCTCTTGTAGAAAACAGCTTTCCCCACCAACAGAAGTAACTAATGGGACAAATAACTAATAAAATAGGCATGACATCTTCTGGGTATTGGACCTTGACTACCATTTCACTTACCATAATCATAAGGAAAGCTGTAGCATACCAAGAAGTCTTGCTCCCTCAAAAGCAGCCCCAAGTACCCAGTCAGACCACCACTGCATCTCAACAGCACTGTCCCATCACTCATCAGCCACCACGTCCACATCTGAACCACCCTCTCAGCTGTGCCTATACCAGTGTCACACAGGAGTGCACTGTCAGTGGGACAAAAATACGTGATCAAGGGGAAGGTGGCCCAGACAACAGTATAGTGCCTTCCTCCCTTTATTCATTTAAGCAAAGCCTTCTACTGAGGCTACACTCAAGAACCATGACTAAATCAGACTGAACAAATTCAGTCTGAAAGAGAACAAGCCATGTCTGTGGGCCCAACAGTTCTGCAAAAACAGCACCATAGTTCTTTTAATGATCCTAGACTCTTTTAACCAACCCCCTTCTCTCAGTCTATGCAAGCCTTTGGTCTCTCTCTGCAGAGACTGCCCAGACATGGCATGTCTTGGAGCACCAAAAAGGCATCCATAAATCCCTGCTGGTAATGGTGACAATCACAATGGTCAGCAGAAGAAAAAGAAAAACAAATAAAAACGTAAGAAAACCATGCAACACAAACAAACCACCAAACCAACATGAGAAGAAACAAAAACAAAAAAAAAAAAAAAACAAACAAAACAAAACCCAAAAATAAAAAACCAACAAACCCCACAAAATTTAAAAACAAACAAACAAAACCCACCATAAAATCAAACATGAACAAACAAACACACTTTTAAAAACTGACTTTAAAATGCTGTGTGGTATTGAGACCATTTCAAATCTCTATTCACAGGCTTCCTGACCTCATTTCTAGCAGTGGACAGACAGCTAACCCCACATGCTCAAATATGAAACCATCGTACCTCTCCTGAGCAGAACACATGAATTCTTAATCTCCCTTTTCACTCCTTTTGTAGGAATATTGTTGTTGCTGCTCATGTATGAGCAAGCACATTTATAAATTCTTTTCTGCAAATGGAATATCAATCCTTGTAAGAATAACCTTTCACGGATGGCAAAGTTCACTGGCACAATGCAATTTCTTCCCTGCCAGGAGTTAGATGCATCATGCCACTCAAAATTAAAAACACCTTAACACTCATTTGTAATAACTTGTGACAGTTGCCATGTTTTTAAAACTCCAGATGGAACTAGGGATCACAAACTAGTCAGTTAGATCCATCTGGTTTGACAAAACTAGTTGCAGACATGAGCACAATGCAAGGGGAAGCAGTAAGTGGTGTGGGTACTCTGCAAGCAGCTCTTCTGCCTCCAGAAAATTAAGCGGGTTTTTTAGTACACCAGATTGTTTTTTCATGTAGAGTTGAGGCTTTTAGCAACCAGCCTTTGAACAGAGAATTCAGCTGGCTGCCAAGAGCTGTGTTTATTACCTATGTTGTGTAAACACAATACCCTTTGCTCGAGGGAATGACCTATAAGAGGATACCGCATTTCCCTCATACAAGAACTCTTCAAGTCTAGCGCCTACAAAAATGCTGCACAGGTCAAAGGGTAGGGTGTTTGGGAGAATGAAAGGCTCCCTCTTCCCTGTCCTTCCACACAGCTCTGCAGATGGATTGTGATGAGAAGAATAAGCAGGTTACCAGATGGGCATTCAAAGGAGAAATCTCCTTCTAAGGAGGCACCCAAACATGTTTGAGACAATGCATAGCCAAGAGTGCGGAGTTGGAGGGGATCTATTAAAACATCAGAGCTTGCACACCTGGTTTTACCAGCAATCATAAGCCAGGCCATGAGCATTTACTGTTTTTTCCTCCCCATTAAGAGTTCCAGTTATCTCTGGCTGAAAGCCTTCAATGGGATCATGAAAACATCTTGTCAATACCAGTGCTTCAGGTTCCCACTGAAGAGAAGAGGGGAGCATGGAGATATCTATTATTCTTTGCATAAAGCATCTTCTGAGTTTATTTGCATAAATAAAATAGCTAGTATGACCAACAAGACCAAGTAAGCATAGAAAAGGAAAATAAAGCCCCAACAGTACCAATTCCCCAGGTTACATTCAGGTCTGTGCAATACAGGCACTTAGCTGAAGAATCATGACTTCCATTTCAAATGCATGAAGAGCTATTTGAGCACCTCCTGCCCAAGGCTGCCAGGCCACTGGTCCACACATAAGCCACAAAGAGAAGTCATCACACTTCCATTGCAGGTGAGCAACAGTGGTATGTATCATCAGTATGGCCCTGCATCACCAGAGGGAAGTCTCACACTTTCACTGCAACTCCTGGACCAGCAATAGCATGAGGGTCTGCAGAAGCTACCTGCCAACTGTGTCACCTGGGCTGCCTCAATGTGCACAACACACAAGCCAGCAGCCTGTTTGTCGTCGTCTGTGCTCACCAGCAACCACCCTCCACTTCTACCATGTCAGGTTGGCAGCATCGTAACAAAGAAAGAGAGAAATCCTTCCGTTGCTCATGCCACATGCTCGCCCCACCTTCAATCCCCAAACATTGATAGAAAGGATTAAATAGAGTGCTGCTTAAAATAAAATGGATATAGGATTCAAAACCAATTACCAAAGCATAATCTTGCTCAGATGGGCATGCTAAGAATAATTACTATCCATAAGATGAATGCATATTGAAGACACATTACAGAAAACTGCATAATTAAATATAGCAACTGATCCTCATTTATCTACAGAGCAATTCATATTTAAAAGCTCACCTGCATGCATTTGGGCAAAAAACACTCGGGAGTTTTCATGGCAGTTGAAAGTTTGGGAAAACAAAACATACCAGGAATTATAATCAGTGTGTCACCAGGAAAAAAAAAAAAAAAGGGAATGGAAAAATCCTGCTCTGGGCATTATTTGCCCTTTAAAACAATAACCTTTGAGAAAAGTGAAAACATCTTTGATGTCAGCTTGCACTTGGCCCAAACAAAAATTGTTTCTAGAAAGGAGCAAACTGATGCAGAAGCAGAAGGGAGCACAGTGCCAGGTACAGTTTTCTCAAGATGCAGTGTCTTTGGACTGAAGGAGAGCACCAAAGGCAACCAGTCACCACATCCCAACAGTTCCCACATGGCCCCAGCCTTCTCCTACCCACTGAGCCAAGGCACTACTGACACCAAGCATAGGTGTCAGCGGTGATCAAATCAAGGATACCTTTAGTCTTCTGCACTCATAGTGTTCCATTCTCAAGAGGAAGCAGTTTGCAGGGCAGTGGTGGGCTATGGAGGGGAAGAAAAGCACCATTTTTAACTTGGCTGCTTTGCAGTCTGTAGGAAAAATAATGCCCAGCCTGGCATGTGACCTGACAGGTGGTCCACCACCATCATGTGCCAAGTACCACAAAGCCCTGCAAGCCCCGCTCCTGAAGCACAACAACAAGCTCTTCCGCTGACATGTGCCATCCCAAAGCTAATTATGCCCTGGCTCTCTTCTCTCAAAACTGTACCATGTGGGGTTTTCACAGAAGCATGTTGCCTGCATTCATGAGAACTACCATGGTGCCAAACAGGTGAGCCAGAATCCAGAGAAGGATCTCCAGCAGTAAAACAAGATGCAGAAACCTATCTTCTAATTGACTGTGATCCCAGGCCATGACAATTCATCCTTCTAGAGGAACTGCTAGTCTCCAAAGATAAGAAAAACAACAGTTCTCTGTAAGTTTTATTACCACTTTGCAAATATGCATTCCATCTCTAGCTGTCATTTTTCAGGTACATAAAAGATGTAAGTATGGACGCATGGTTGGGAGATATTGGCATTAATCAAATATTCCCTTTTTAAAAAACCATACTGAGTCCCAATGAGAATAAGAGAACAGCACTGTTCATTTTATTAATTGATTTATATAAATACTATTAGAACCAGAATGGAACAAATATCTACTTATCTCACAAAGTATACATCTCCCTTGTCCCTTGGAGAAAAAGAAGTATTTTACAATTTGGAGACAAGATGTATTTTTGTGGGTAATATTGTCTCTGCAGAAAAACAGGAATGTATATATGTAAATGGAAAGATTTTCAAAACCACCTACCAATTAAACGTAATGAGAGTTGATCTTCAGCTTAAATATGCAACACTGACATCAATCAAAACATCCTAAGTTTTCCTACATCTCCTGAAACATCTTTCTTCTTGCAATACATTTTACTTTGTCCCTGAGAGATGAATTTTCTCAACAGTAGCTTCCCTTGAGCCCTCTAGTCTCACATGTGAATCCCTCAACAAACCACAAAACTTGAGCAGTAAATACATGTAAGAAGTTTTTTACTGTTGACAACCTGTGAAAGGAGCAGAAGCTGTCCTTTGAAAACTGCCAGTCAGGAGAGTATGACAGCATTAAATCCTTGCAGACATTACCAAAAAGAATGAGGCTTTCATGCACCCAACTTGGGGTTTGGAAGCAGAGGTGAGGCTCTGGGGGGGCTTTTTACAACAGATTCTTTCAATGAGTCCATGTTTACCTTTGTGCAGAGAAAAATACATGACATTTATAGTACTAATGCAACAGTTCCCATTTCTGCCATAATCTGAATGCAGTGGCTTACACATCCCATATGGATGAACACTACCATCTCCATATTGCCAATGAGAAAAACACAGAAACCTCAGTTTTATCCCTGAGCTTTGTCCCCACCTGAAGAGTCTCAGCAGTCTATACCAACTGCAAGAGTCCAGAGGTGAGGCATTTAGAACCTACTTACAGTTAATTTGCTTTAAACTTGAATAACTGGTGCAAAGAGATAGACACTGAAATGTAAAGTTTTCCATGCTAAAGGTAGATCTTCAAGTTGTTGGAAACCTTCCATATCTCCCTCATGGAGGACTTTGAAAGCACCTGTAAGGGTTTCTAAGCTCCTGTACCCCAAAGAGGTTGACCTCTCAGTTCAACTACAAGGCAAGGGAAGAGTTCCAAGTCTCTTTCTTTCTTACATGAGCTCTGAAAAATGATAACTTGTGAAGAACATTGTCTACATTTTGTCTGATAAAAGGCATTTGAAACCATCTCTAGCCCGTGACACATTTTTTTCTTCTTCTGGATTATCAGTATTTCAACACAAACTAATCCAAAACATTGAAAGCAAACTTCTGTTTAACGAAAACCACCATCACCCTGGCTGTTGTATAACAACAGCTTTTTAAGTAAGAAACTATTAAAATATTGTCTTCCTAAAATCCATCTGTGCACAGGACTTGGAAAATCACACTTATACAAACAAATCTGAGTCAGATTTAGCTGCACTGTGTTAGGTACCTCCAATAAATCCAGCAGATTTATTCTCAATTCCCTGACCAAAAATCAGATTTTAGTCACATTGTGAAATGAAAAACAGGAATTTGGGTAAAATTCATAGAGCAAATACAATTAAGTATTCCAGTTTTAGTATTGCAGATAAGATTGAAATAATTAGGTATACAAGTTGGCAAAGCAAGGACAGGGGCCCTATTAGTGATAATCAGAGTATGAAAGGTCTAAAAGCTTGATCCAATTCCTTTTGGATTCAGCCACAAAAAAAAAAATAACCCTATTTACCTCTTCAAAATGTTTGTAAAAATTGAAACTAGAAAAAGGAAATGCTAGGCCAAATGCCACTAAATTCCTGTAATTTGCAGAATCATCAGTAGTGCTAGTTGGAAATACTTCATCAAGATGTCTACAGAGACAAAGGAACTGAAACATCACTTTCATATTAGAGAGAAAATTCAAGTTTGGGACAGCTCTGACACTTAAGACAGGGAAGTGGCTTCCAAAGAAAGTGACAAAAATGTCATTGCTTAAATGCAACAAAACATTAGTCATATGCAGCAGAGAGACACCCAAGACTTACGGGGAAGAGGCTACTCTCTGCAGAGTAATTTGACAAAGCAGCCTCTCATTTGGCTCTTCCCGCAGTGTCAGACACACAAGCCCCAGAGCTCACTTGCATGCCACAGTAATCAGCCACAGGCACCAACATTTCTGGTATTTCAGCAAGGAGAATGGACACCTCACGATTTCATAAAAACAGATTCCCATGGAATAAAGTCATGTTTGCAGAATGTAAACAGTGATTTCATAGCACCAAGTCTTCATTTTTATCACGTCAGATAGCTCTTTCTTTCCAAAGAGAGCTCTGAGGAAAAATAACTAAAGGTTGTTAGGACTTGCTGCATCTCTGGATTTATGACGGAAAACCATTTTTTTTTTCCTAAACTACTTGCAACAAATGTTGCTAGGCAGAAAAAGCCAAGAGAAACACTTGTAAATGCTCTGTTGAGAGGCAGAAAGGTAGAAGGTGACAAATGCTGAAATGGCCAGATGAGGTTTTCATTTTAAAACTCTATAAACAACATAACAAGTATTTAATGGCAGGGAAACAGTTCTTTCTCCTAAAAGCATGGGGACCTGCAATCCAATACAAATACAAACTGTGCCTTATTTTGTGCAGCGTGTATCTTACCACTGCATCAGAAAATACACAAGAGAAGTAAATAATACAGTTGTGATGCTAAAATAAAATACCTTAGTCTAGGAAGATAAATTAAAACACATGTATGAAGTACAGAGCTATTTTCAGGTAACTAATAACATGAGGAAACACAATCCAATTGTTTCAAAATGCAAAGCCATCTTTTTGTGCAGAATGGCCAGACTAACCAAGACAGTGCCTTTAGAAAACAGTATTTCAGTGCCTAGAGTAGAAAAGCTGCATGTTTTATCTGTACCCTCCTGATCTTATACTCACAGCAAAAAATCCTTCAACAGGAATATACTATTCACCACCTCCTATTTCAGAAGAACAAAGCCATGAAATTTGCACATTATGATTTTCTTTCTCTTGAGCCAAGAGGAATTTTTTCAGGGGAAACAATCAAGAAGAAGCCAGTTTTCATGAGTAACAGTGCTTTTAACCCTAGAGCTGCCCTTATCCCAACCAAAGCAGACAGGCTCTTTATCTCTAGAGGTCTTATTGCAATGCTAATGCCGTGTCCTGAGCACTTGCCACTCGATGTATTAAGCATCTTCATTCCTAGCTGGTGATGAGGAGCTGGGGGCACTCAGCACTATTTGCTGTTTGGTCACAGCTCCCAGGTGATGTGGAGCCTGATGGAGGCTGCACCCAGTTTGCTGATGTACCCGTGTGGCACAGGAGCTGGCAGATACCACAGTGGTATCGGATCCAGCAATGGATGCATCTATACTGAGAGGTGCAGCTGAACTTTGGCTCCTCTTTCAACCTTGGGGCTGGCTGCATCCGAGGTGCATGCAAGAGGGAATCCCAATAATCCATCTTAGACCAGCACGGAGCTCAAGTAAAGCTTCTCCCTTCCCTCAGGCACCAGCCAGATCCAAGATCCACTGAGAACTTGAGTCTCTGACTGCACCCCTCCAGGAATACACTCATCAGCCATAAAGCCTTTGGCAAAGTTGAAAAGAAAGCAAAACCTCCTCAATCCTCAGTCTTGAGAAGAAAAATTCCCTCGATTCAAGGGTTCTTTAAAGACCAAAAAAAGCAGTTCAGGAAAAATAATTTAAAAAAAAGATCCACATGAATGAGCCAGTGCTTTATTTCATCCCCCTGAAATTTATGCCCTCAGCTCTTTCTGCTAATAATTATAATGCAGTGAAAGGGAAAGTGAGGAACAAAAGAGCTCCAGGGCTTAGTTTTCATCATCAAGGAATCATGGCTGCAATTTGAAATTTCACAGGTGCTGAGGCTCTCAGATGCGTAGCAAACCAGCCTGTCTTTCAGCATCACTGAATTTGGCCAGCTCAGCCCAGAGTCCATTTGCCGCAGCATCAAAAATGAAATGCAGTTCTAGCAGCAATGCAAATCAGATCATATAATTGAAGGACTGTATTAGTAGAGACTGAATATGCTCCCAGCCAAGAAGCAATACGTCAAACTACACTGTGGACTCAATGTAGAAATTATTGAGTAAGAATCTCTGGACTGTACTATACGATTAGATTATTATCATTACTTCTTTGTTGCACTTTAAATCTGTGAATCTGAGTACATGCAGAGCTGCATTTCTATGAAGAGAACCACCTGGAGACTTCCCTTCCCACATTAAAGACCAGAACATGAGAAATTTGAGGACACTAGATTTGTTGCCCTGTGTGAAGAGAAGCGTCACCCAAACAAGAGTCATTAGAGTGGGAAAACCTCTGCATTAAGAAAAACTTCTGGTGTTTAATTGGGATGTGAGTACCTGCTTGGGGAAGTAGAGGGCCTTTCCATTCAGTTCACAAAAGACAATGAGGTAAATTCTTCACTACTCCTAATCTTTCAATCAAGATGGGATGATTTCCCAGGAGTTTTGCTCTCAATCAAGCAGATGTTAGTCTGAGGAAATAATCTCTGTTTATTGTCTGTGACAAGCCATTTTCTTCTCCTTCATGGCCCTGCAGTGTCTGAGCACAAAGTTCCTTTCTGCCTTTATAACTTTGAAATTGTTTTAATAGTTACACATCAATGAATCACCAGTGACACAGTTACTGCTTCACAGTTTCCCCCATAGTTGCTTCTAGACAAAATTATCTTTTTATTCAGGATTACACCAAGCGTGTAATCCAGTATTTTCAAAAGGTATCTGCTCCAGAGAAGACCAGTGTTGAAAGACTCCTTCTCTAAAATCTTCCCATGACACAATCCCACTTTGCATGCAAGTAACTAATCACTTGATAATTTTACTCCATGAAACAAGGTGACTATTGGAAAGCGAAGCAAGTCTGTTCCAGAGATTAAAGTCTTTACAGTATGAGCTCTCCTACCCTAGAACCATGAGCTAAAGAAATCACTGTCAAAGTGTCCTTGCCTGGATTCACTACTTTTCCTGGAATTAGATCTAAAAATCATCCATTGCCTAGCTTTACAAACACTACAGCATTTTGCCACAGCTTCATGTCTATTTGAGAAACTAGGTTCTGAGCTGCTCAAGATCCCTCACATTTCAAACACATCTTTTTGGTCTTCCACCAGCCATTCAGACAGCCCACTGCTGCCTTCAATGCAGGTGCTTTGTTAGCACTTGCATATTTCCAGCAGTGCCCCAACATCAGCCAGATGATTTTTGCCCTCTACTGTCTCCATTGTGTAGTCAATTGGAGAGGACATCAGAGAGCTGAGATCAGAATTTTTCTTGCTCTCCAGACATCATACCCATGTATCCTATCAAACTGCACATCTGCAGTGCAGTATTTTGCCTGTTGATGGGATCTAAATTGGAACTAATGTGCTGCAGAGAGCACGGCCTCCATCTCAGGTTAACACTTGTTATTGCACATTGTCCAGTTTCCCCTTTGGCTTCACTATTCCATTTACATAATATTCTAATGGGGACATTCCCAGACAAGGTAGGATGGGTCACAAGATACAAAAGTGTGCTGAATGCACTAAAGAAAAAATTATTCAACCTCACAGCTCTTTTCATAGTCAGCTTTTATTATGAAGCCTGTTGTGCTGCTCTTCCCAAGGTGGGAGTCTCTCTCATCACTGGACTACAGAAACAGAGTTAAGAAAAAGCCATTAATGTTCTTCCTCCCTCCCAAAATCACAACTGACAGGAACAAGACATCTGCCTCAGAAGGCTGTCTGGAATGTACCTAAAGCCTTTTAACAGCAATCTATGCTCAGCTTTAAGGATATTTTTCCTAAAATCTGCCTCTGCACTGCTGCAAATTACTCAGTAACTGGAGAAGAGAATAAATAACAGGGGGCTGGGCAGGGGGAATGATTATGCTGTACATATTTCCATATTTACAGGACTACTGCAAGAATAAAGTCTCCAACTGTTTCTTTTTTCTCCTTAATTGAGCTACTATAACCTGGCACCTCTTCCCTAAAATTAGCTCCACTTATAGATGTTACCATAGTATTTGTTGCCATACCAAGCCATACTTTCATAGGTGATGTCATTTGTTATACAGCAGAACACCAGAGCTATTTACCAGTCCTGAGACCCGAGTCTTATGTAGTTCTTAAAGCACATCTCTCACCTCCAGAAGTACCCACAAATGCTATGCCTTAATGGAGGCATTGAGAGGAAACCCCTGCCCGAGCTGTGCATCACAGCAGTGCACCCACGAGCCAGAGCTCTGCCCTGACACCCAGCCCAGGCAGCAGCTCTTACCAGCTGCTCCCGAGGCACAGGTTTCTACAGGGCTGCCCTAGTGTTTGCTATGGGAAGTTTCTCAGGCCAAGTATCTGATATATGAAGACATGTTTCTCTTCATTACTTTTACAAGACCTGACCCAAAGTCTGGAAAAGTGCCTGGAAACACTCTGATTTCTTTAGAATCATGGAGTAGTTTGGGTTGGAAGTGATCTTTAAAGGTCATCTAGTCAAACTCCCACTAGATTTGGATCCTACATTAGTGACCTACATCTAAATTAGGTTCCCGTACATATTTCCTCTGTCCAGATTAAATAACCATCGTACAATCTTTAGCCATGCTCAGATTTTTTCACATTTCTTCTACCAATCTCCCTTTACCCTTCTCAAACACATTTGCAGCTCAGATGAATTTAGTAGCAGGCAGGAAAATTTTAGGGGTCTGGACCATTTGTTCTTGCACTCCCTTTCTACTACTTCCAGAATCAGATGTATGATTAAGTAGGTTTTAGACAAATACCTTTGCATTAGGCTAGCTTTTTTTGCAAAAGCTGGAACCAAAGGTGACCTTCTGTCATGTCTTCTTCTTGTCCCTACTTCAAGACCCTTTTCAGACTTTTGCCAAGAGTAAAGGTGAAAGTTAGGACATAAGAAAAAAATCAATGTTGTTCTGACTTCAGCCAGCCCTGAGGTGTATTCTCAGATTTCTGTTGCACAGAAACAAAATGGTTTTGAGCAAGCATCCAGCCTGGAAGTTTCTAACCAGATTTTTTTTCTGGATCCTTTACCCACAATTAAAAGTTTCAGAGAATAAGCAGCAGAAGAAAGGGAAAGGTTTAAAATGTATTCCAAAATAATCACAGCAATGCATTTTCCCTTCTCCTAAACAGAGAGGCTCTGGGCCAAACTCCAAAGGGAAACAACTCATGTTTTTCTGACCCTTTCACCTACACAAGTTTCTTTACTTTCACAGTATCCTTAATTCCCCTTACATTCCACCACGTTGTTGACAACTCTCCCATTCTATCCAGGTGTATGCAATTCCTTGCAAATTTGCAAGCATTGCAGACCATACCTTAAACAGCCAAAACACAGAATTATAGAGGGAAGCAACAAGGAGCAGAGACCAGCACGTCAGCCCTGACCACCTCCACTCCACACACTCATTTTCCATTCAGAGATCTGGAAAATCTCCTTCACACACTGGACTGCAGCCACCATCCCTGCCTGCGTGGGCCATGCATCACTGCACACCTTCCTGACCAGGAACAAACAACAGATGGTTTCAGAAGAGATGCATGTGCTGCCCACACTCAAGTTGGGAAGAGCCAAACACTGGCTAGAAAACCATGGCCATTCTGTGCAGCAGCCAGGCCTGCTCCCTCTGCACTCTGAGCCAGCACAAACAGCAAAGGCTTCACAGCTCTGAGCATCTGAGAGAGTATAAAACAATCATAGCATTTAGATTCATGGGATTAAGGTCACTTTATACAATACTTCTGAAGGGAAATCCTTTAGAATTTAAAATCCTTTGGTGTCTCCCTATCTTGTTTACAACTTCCTTACCTTGAGAAATATTAACCACATGAAGAAAAATAAACCCAAAGAAAATAATACCTTATGCTCCAGCTGTTCTTTGAAAAGCTTGTAAGTCATCACATTAACTGAAATTCATTGAAGTCATTAAATACATTTTCCCCCCAGGCCGGCTCTCTCTTTGGACACCCCTACTGTTTGAAATGGCAGAGAGACAGTGATAGTACCCCCATTTATGCCTGTTTGAAGGTGAGTCTGTGCTACCTGATTTTAATTCCAATCCATCCATCACAATCAGGTACACAACACTGGTCCCTCAAACCACATGTTCCCAGCAGCCTGACCGCTGTGGTAGTGTCAAATTTTCTCTCTCCACTCACAAAGGCACCTTATGCTAACTTTTGAGCACCACTTTCCAAGATCAATGATAATTGACTGATTAAGTATGCCTAATGCTGCCAGAATGTGAGCTGATTGTGTAATGGTGCTAATTAGTAACTGCCAGAACTCATTCCAATTATTAACCTTTATGAATGTCATTTTTGAAGATAAGAGTTTGCAACACAGCCTACTGCAGCATTTGTAAAGGTTTTTGTCACGCAGGATGAGAAGGAACAGTGACCAATGAAGCTGAGGGGAAGCACAAGAAAGGAGCCCTTGAACAAAGGATTCTACCTTTGCTTTCTACAAGTGATAGAGACTATAACAATAGGAAGTTGGAACATCAGTAATAAAGAATTCAAGAACACATTTTTCCACAAGACCTGAGCTCCTCAACAACGCCACTGTCAAACATGCCTGAAAAGCTTCCTAGCTACCTAGCAGGTACCAAACCGATTGCCTGATTTGCCAGGTGGGCTTGTCTGCAAAGGGCTGTGTCCAGTGATGTTCTGGAACCAAAAAGACACAAGAAGAGTAAGTTTGCTATGACATACCAAGAGCACCATTCTCATATCTGCACAGTCACAACTCTGAATCTTCTGATATGTTATGCAACAGAGAACATTCCATGATGAACCACATCATGTACGCTGCTTGGGTTAGGAACATCTCAAGTAAATGAGACCACAGCCTACTTAAGTTCACCCTCACCTGTTTCCCAAACAAACCTCGTGCACTGTCACTATTTAATAGGAACAGTTCCAAAAACAAAATATGGGCTTCTTATAAATCTCCCACCACTGTAACAGGGCCATGTTCTGTTACATAGCCAGACTTGTGCCTATCTCTGTTAAAATGCCACAGGACAACAAACTTATACAAACTTTTCACATGGTGTGACTAATATCCCTCAGCCCCTACGATTAAGTAGTACTGGTGCAGACCACTCTCCAAGTCCTCAGAGAGGCAAATGGTCCATCACAGACTCATCTTCCATATACTCTTCCAGAAAACAAACAAAAACAAACAACCCCAAAGCTCTTCTTGCTTTGTTTCCCAAGCCTTGTACAAAACAGAATACATACACTTCTAAATACAAAGCTAAATGTGCTGTTAGCTCTGTGTTCCTTCCCTTTTACCTTTATTGGTTGCAGATAATAGAACCAATGGGATTTTAATCTTCCATGGGACATTTACTCTCTACTCTCCTAGAGGCAAACTGAATGATGTACCATGGTCCACTGCTTACTCTGTAGCTTAACTACTCCATGGCCATATAATATTATATCTGAAATCTTACATTTTAACAGATGATCTCACTGCCTTGGTTTTCCTCAGCCATGCTTACACCTGCAAGTAACCCAAAGAAAAGACAAGGCCTCACACATATTGGCTTTACAGAGACCTGTGTCTGGGGCACCTCAAGGTGATCCCTGTGATCCCTGGAGTAATTACACAAGATCCACAGATGGATCACACTCTACTGTAGTGTTCAAGGGAACTCATACGTTCCTTGGTGCTGATGGGTGTTGTACAATCCTCCTATTCCCACACCAAGACCCGGGAGCTATTCCCTGTGTGTGGACTATTCTTCACCAAGCTGTTCCGGACTTCTACTCTGAACCTGCTGCTTGCTCTGCCCCCTCCAGGACCAATAACCAGCAACCAGGCTTCCTTCTTAAAGCAAATAACTTCAATTTCTAGTATTTCAGAGAAAGAGATGCAAGAGGACCAATGCTAAGTGCATTTCTCTTTCCACAGGGCTGATTACTCCTTGTGAATTTCAGACTCCCATAAGGCTGGAACCCAGACCCCAGTGATGGGTTACCCTTTCTTTCTGCATACTTCTCCCTGGGTGGCTTTGGAACTTCCAGGACTTGTAGAAAGGAGTTCCCTGCACTCCTGACAGTGATTTCAGATAGCTGGAGACTGTTGCATTTTCAACGCACCAGAGCTCACTCAGGTGGGTTCATAGCACATCTTTCAATCCTGGGCAAAACTACCACCTGGCTTTGGGGTAAGGCTTGGCAGTAACAGCTGTATTAACAGACTAAGTGTAACCAGTCTCCTATTATCACCTTCCTCACAGATCCCCTGAGCTAGACTACAAGATTCATAAAATAACATGTAACACTCCTGTTACAGCTGCCATATGATATTCTTAGATTTATCATAGGGTAATATCCCTCAACCATTCCAATACACCACCACATTTGCATCTCTGACTAGAACTGCAGGATGCTGAATGCCCAGCTCCTGCAGAAAGCCTGCTGCTAGATTCAGCCTTCTGGACAGCAAGCTTCAGGGATAACTGGATATAAGCAGCTACTAATATATATGGAAAAAATTTTATAAAGTAACTGGCCTTAAAGACCCAGAAAGGAGCCCTAACAACCTGGTTACAGAACGGTCTCACTAATCCTTTCCAGTTTTTATTCAGAGGCAGAAATCCTACATGTAAAAATGCACTAGCTTCCCATGATCTTGTAGTTTATAGAAACTTTCATTTTCACTTAGGCTGTAAAAGAACTGGCTGACAGATTTTACAGACGAAGCACATGTGCTAAGTAAATAAATCAAAGGCTGCCTTGCAGGCTGGGGGAATGTAGCCCTTTGTAAATATTATTTGGAGAAGTGACCACTTGATACAGGCACTTATTAACTACATTAGACGCCTAATGAATACACCACAGAGATAATGAGAGACAGACCAGAAGATAGAAGGCTTTCTTGCAGGTTTTTTAATCTAAAGGATGGAGAAACATTGTTATTTATAACCATTATAAAATGGCAGTGCATATAAAAAAACAAAACCAACACAATAAAACACCAATATAAACCCACAAAACCCATGTTAAAGTACTAAATTCTACAAGCCACTGTACAAAGCATCAAAGATTTATGACTTGGTCTGAAGCCTAATTGAAAAGAACAGAAAAGTCAAAAGAGGAGGGAGATGGGAAGGAAAAGAACAGCTTGGTTAAAGAGAAACAAATCATGTAAGCTGATGCAAAGCCTAGTCTTAGAGTGGATAGGAGCATTGCATCCTGCAGCAAGCATGAGGTGGCAGCAACATCGCAACTACTCAGTGCAAGAACCTGGTTGCTCCTCACTTAGGCCTGACTAAGGGCAGTATCTCTGGCTAACTGGTCAGAGTCCAGGGAATGTTCTGAGCCACAGATGAAGTCTCTGTATGTAATATAATTCTTGACAGATTTTGGTTCTCATTCTGGAAACTCATCTAAACTCCACATGAACTTGTTCACATGGGTAAAAACATGTTCCAGCAAGGAGATCATGGATTAAGTACATAATGTCCTAAGAAACAAATTCTTCTACTTGCTCTGAACCTTTGTCCAATGCTCCTTTATTCTTCATGGAATCACAGAATTGTTGAGGTTGGGAGGAAACTGTGAAGCTCATCTGATCCAACCCCCTGCTCAAGCAGGGTTACCTAGAGCCAGCAGCCCAGGACCAGTCCAGATGGCTTTTGAGTGTGTCCAAGGATGGAGACTTAACAACCTCCTTGGGCAACCTGTGCCAGTGCTCAGTCACCTGGACAGTAAAAAAGGTTTTCCATTATATTCTGAGGAAACATGCTGAGTTTCAATTTGTGCCTATGCATTGTCTCTCGTTCTGTCACTTGGCAGACACTGAAAAGAGTGTGGCTCCATCTTCTTTGCCCCATGCTTTCAGGTATTTGCACACATTGGTGAGATTCACTACTTCCACTCCAGGCTAAACAGCTCTCTCTTAGCCTTTCCTCGTACAAGAGATGCTCCACCCACTTGCTTTGGCAGACACCCTATCAACAGCATGTAATTTTGTAAGAGTTTTACCATACTCTTTTCTGGGCATCTTTTTTCATATTTTCCCAATCCTACTACATCAGATCTAGTATGGAAGTTCTTATGTAATTTATTAAGCAAGTTTTATTTTGCAATTATCTATTTGCATATTTATAAGTGAATTTGTGGTTTTCATTAATATTGGCAGATATTCACACTGAATGTGTCCGCTACTAATCTGTGCCAACAAAACTCCTCTGCAGAGTTAAGAGCGATCAGAAAAAGACATTAGTAAGGCCAAAACAAATTCATCTCTAAGTGTGGCTTCCTGCAAAAAGTTTTGCAGTTGGCATCCAAATCTAATTAGAATGTAAGATGAGATAACTCAACAAAAGGAGCAGCTCTCTAATGAGAGCAATGGAATTGCTGCTCCCAATGATAAAGAAAAGATGAAATAGCCAATTCCTGTTAACAGGTGCAGCTCTGCTGATGCAGCAAAAGTCACAACACACCACAGCATCTGCAGCAGGTTCTTGGCTTCGAACTCCCTCCTGAACGTGGCTTTGCTACTTTCTAAACAAGTAGGCAAAGCACTACAAACACACTTTACCTGCCAACCCTGCCAAGATGACTTTGTGCGGTTGGTAAGGCTTCAAAAATGCATTTGCTTTTGGCAAAGCTTCTTCTGACCTTCTCCACCAAATTCCCTGGAACATGACCAGAGCTCAAAATTCATTTCTGAGGAGATAAGATGTCTCTGTTCTTAGGAGCTCATAATCGAAGAAATTCACCAGCAAGGTCAGAAAAACTATATTAAATATAGCATATATAAGCTGAGAAAACAGGGACAAGCAAATTCTTCCAGTTCCCTAGAACACTCATTTTTTTCCACAACAAATTTCATTAATTCCTACTGAATCCTCATGATTATATGAGCACCAGAAATATCTTTTTGGCAATAAATTCCCTAAATTTCTCATTTTATCATCTAGTTTTCTGGAATGGAATGACTAGAGATTTGGACAGGTTTAAGTTTCCACTGACCCAGTTAATTGCCTAAAAATAATGGCTCAAAAATTTAATTATGCCAATGATATTTTTTGTTGGTTTGGTTTGATTTATTGTGTTTTGTCAAAACTACAGTTTCAAAGAGTACTTTTAGTCCAAAAAAGTAACATGGAAAAGGTGACAGCATCCAAGACAGACTGAGGGAGAGCCCAGCTGTAATGCAGAAGACTCAAATCCTTGGTTGATTAAGACAGCCACAGTAGACAGATCAAAAATTTGTATTACCTGCTAATCTGCCACAGAACATTTTGGAGAAAGTATATGGAAGATATAAGATAGCATGATTTCTTCCAATGATCTCTTAGCTTGGAGATCTTCAAATCCCAAAACCACTAAAATACTTTGGCATATCATGTCTCCAGCACAACCCCAGCTATTCCATTAGGAAACCTAAAGTATGAGTAGCTCATTGCTGAGTAATGGGTAACAAAAAATAGAATATATTTCCTTAACTCTGATCCAAAAGCTGTAGACCTGTGTCTTCCTTCAATGTTATATCACGAAGTAATGAATGTAAGCCATAGGCTATGCCACACTATCACGTTTTACAGCCACCAGCAGAAATAACCTCCATTAATTCTGAATCTCCTTTTGAAATCCATTTATACTTTTATTATTTCTGCCTCACAACATCCTGTAGCAATGAGTTACACAGTTTAATTACTTGAGGAATAAAAAAGCACTTCTCTTTATACTTATTCAGAGCAAGGGCTTGAACTTGGATCTTCCACACATAAGATTAGAATCAGGCTTTCCCTGGAGAGATTCTCAGTCTCTCCTGTTGGAGCTCTTTTGCAGAGCATACATAATTCAAGGGTTATGAGGAAGGGATGAAAAGAGGGATGTCTGGGCTTCTTACCTGAATCAGGGAAAATTAAAACAAAACACACCACATTTTTTCCCTCTCTACATTTTGTAAGGAATTCCACCTTTGCCCCAAGAATACTTCCTCAAGAAGTTATAAATTTGACAAATTGCCTTTTCTTTTCACTTCCCTGTCTCTGGCCAGATAGCAAGATGTATCAAAAATTCACATTATTATTATTATTATTATTGAAAAAAAATATTCAATATAAACAGAAGCATCCCAATAACCCAGTTATCTTTGAGATCAAAACATATGTACATTCAACAAGCACGTTTCTTACACAAACATGTCTGCAGCACCCACCATCAGTGATCAGTATGGTCCTTCCACAGCCACATGTTTGAAGGTCAACAACCTCAGCAAAGCAGCTCTACTTTCAAGCTGCAAAAGATGTGTGAATGGAGCACAGAGAGGGGATGTGTAGCACAGGTTGAACAGTGAACAGTTGAACTTACATGCACATGTAAGTATGAACCTCTGTGCCACCACCATGCAACACCCTCACCAAATCAAGATTTTGGGGCAGAATGTAGCCAAAGCCAAGACTTACCTCTGTCTTCAGAGATTCACAGGTATGAATAAAGCACTTTGAATGTGTTTATATTTTTTGAATTAACAAACTAGCTAAAACACCCTTACAGTTGGAAGCTCTGTTTTTATTAATTTTCTCCAATTCAGCAGGAATTCCACCAAGGAATAGGGATGAGCAGATGCGGGGGGAAGCACATTAATAAATCATAAGTGTCATTAAAATTTGTAAACTAATATATTCTGGGAAGTCTTGGCAATTAGTCTCAGAGCTTTCTTGGCAAACAAAAAATTAATAAATCCAAAAGACCGCCTGTCTGATGACATCCCCACCCCCATAGAAAGGTCATTGATGAAGCAATTAAGAGACACAACAAATGGACCACCCAGAAGGCTGGTTCATGAAAGACAAATGAGCTCCATGAATAAAGATGAATAAGACATCTTGATAAGCAAAGGTGGGACATCAATCCACACACCATTCTAAGTCACATACAAAGGCTTTTAGACTTTCATTTGCCAGGCTACTACTTTTCACATGATTGTGCCCCTTGGTCTCCACCATCTCTGAGGAAACATTAACATGATTACTTATTAAAGCAAGGAACTATCAGAAAGCAAAGCTGTGAACATTACTATTCCCTTGTCAGAAAACCCTGTGGGATATAACAGGACTAGGGAAGCATCAGGCGGAAAACAATTGAAACTTCTCTCCAGAAGTTAGTCTTACAATTAGAGAGGTAAATAAAGAATTAAAGAATGAAGTCTTATTTTTATTACCATTCCTGAGTTTACCCAAGTCTAAAATATAGCCCTGAATTTAAGATAAGCCCCTTAGTTTTCATTATTGGTTCCCAAAACATTTAAAACAGTTTCAACTCGCATTTTTCCTTTGTTGCAATGACAGCATCTCCTAGTTTGAACTACAAAGAACATATGGTTTGGATACTGCCTGGGACTGTCTGGGACATTTGAGGAGGGCTAAACCTATGTCTGTTCAACTCCTTTAATATATTCTGTGTTTTTTTTAATTACAATGTATCTTCACATTCAGCCACACATAGCTGAAGCAAACCCAAGGAATCCCATAGGTATGATTCCTGATCTTCACAATTACAGGTTTGTTTAGATCACATTACAAAACAAATGGTCAGAATCTTCATTTGGCAGCAGCCAGCTCAGGAGTGGGTCAACATGCAGCTACTGTGCATCTCCCAAAGAGTTCAAACGTGGCTCCCTTGCCAAGATGATATCTATGGCACCTATGACATCTATGACTGAAAGCCAAGCTGTGCTGAGACAGGGTAAACTGGATCACCCACTGTGGGGAAATGACTAATCATCAAGAGTAATGGAGATTAAAAATTGCACTATTCTCAGACGTTGCTGAAGGTGTTCTAATTGCAACTAAGGGTGCTGAAAGTCTCAAGGAACAACTCTCATGTCACACTGAGGTGATCTCCTACAGATCTCCATTCCCATAGTTCTTCAGCAAACTGCACCTAACAGCTCTCAACCACAAATAGTTTCACAGCTGGCTCCCATGGCCTGAGAAAGCCAGCCACCATCAGGCTAGGCTATTTATACACATTAACAAAAACAGCAGTAGAGATGCAAAACTTTTGGTTACTCCGGTTTTCAAATCCAAAAGATGTAAGGAATGCACTTGCACATACACATGGCTCCTCCCCTCCATGCTCTGATGGCTGACTGCAGATACAAGAAACCCTTCTCCTCATCAACATGGGATTTCTGCACTTCACAATACTGTTAAAAAGTGCCAAATAAGATGCAATAATGGGAAGTGTTACTACTTTGAAAATCAGCTCCATTAATTTTACGCCTGCATACAATCATCCAGAAAATAGCATGTATCTAAGATCCATGTTGTCAGCATAAAAGTGGAAAATTATAAATGTAATCAAATCCGACAATGCTGCAGGGAGATGTCAGCTGGTCATGGTGGCTGAGTGGAGACTGCATTTCAATGCAGCAAACTCCAGGAAAACTACGATGCCCCAGTGGAGCCTGACCAGTACCAACCAGGAGGTTGTGGCACAAACCAGAAGTTGCCATTCCCAGCAGCACAGTCTAAATAATGGATTGCCACTTGGATAGAAACACTTCAGACAGCGCTGGCTGTGCCATGACCTATTTCAGGTAGAGCTTGTTTCACAGAGGATGATACAGAAATTTGAGTCAGTCTTATTGACTCTCCTGAACCCTGACTTCTCACCAGTCTTAGAGGCTGCTACATTTGGAGCAAGCAGACTAATCCCCAGTTCCCCAAGGGGAGACACAGCACTTCATACCACATCCACCTTTTCACACCTACAGAGGAGACCTATCTGAAGCCACATCTGTGTGCCACACACTAACCTAGGGCACAGAAATCAGTGTGAGCTGCGAAATTTTGCAAAGGCAACAAATGCTAGAGGCACACTGAAACATGCTGAGAGTCTCTGGAGACTGGGAGGCTTAAGAGGCAAAGCCATGGGAGGAAACAGCTTAAAGCCCTTTGGAAATTCATGCAGAACTGAATGAAAGAGCAATGCCAAACATAAGGCAGCTTGCAGCCAAGCTAAAGGGTTTCACTCCTCTCTGCTCCAAGCTAGGGTTACAGCTGCTGCATTTTGCAGCTGTCTCTATTAAAAAGCTGAAAGGGTTTTTTTCCCCTAACTCAGAGGCTAAGACAACAGCCCAACCTCTTTAGGCATTTTGCAGCCACAAGAGTAAAAAAATGCTTGGGGATTTTTGACTGCTGCCATGGAAACATAATTTCTTGGTTAATAAACCAGAAAACAAGGACTATATGTAAAAATTCCTTCATCAGCATTTTAGCCTCTTAAACAGAAAGTCAGTCACAGTTTTGAGAATGGGTTAATACATGGGCCAGCATTATGTACCATCAGATAATTTAGCTGGGACCACAGCCAGAGGAGGGGAACTCCAGGGGACCCCTCAGAGCAGGGACTCAGAGCTGACACATGCAAGTGCTCTCACTTTGGAAGAAAATCTGAACTGCTCCCCACTGCTCAATTAGCTGATGTGTTGCAGTCATGGTTATTGCATTGATCATAAATACCACCCTGCTAACTTGTGCTTCTCCTGTCTGCTGGCTCACCCTGCTGTCTCTCTGTCTTCATCCGAGATTGAAAGCTCCTTTGAGAGGGAAGTTATCTTTTTAGCGACTGCAACACAAATAAATAAAACAAATGAATACATTCTTGGATACTAAAAACGGCAACACTGGAAAAACTTTTATTCCAGTTATTTTAGCAGAAAGGAACTGCTCAACCCACACTGCCTGAAACAGCTGAAAACATCTTAAATACTACAATAGCAACTTTAAATACTTATCAGAATGTCATGTTCACACAATCCTATGTCAGTAATGTACAGCTCAAACAGGAGACAGGATGAGAAACAAGGAAGGAAGCATCCTTCCTTTGCTTGTAAAATCTGTGAAATCCATAAGGCAGAATAAGAAAAGGAGCTTGATATATTCCTCCTGACTATTCGCACTCACAACACAAGAAGGAAACAACTGGACAGCACTACAATTAACTAATGAATAGACCTGCTGCCTGCAATTTACAGAACTCCCCATATAACATACCTGAACACAACATAAACCTGAACCCAAAACTTATTTATCACAAGCACAAATTCTATGGGCAGATCTGGAACTGTTATAAAGACATTTGAAGAAATAAGCCATTAGATACATAGTCTACTCTCTCTTCTTCCTAATAAAATTTTCAACAGAAACAGACAACAATACAAACAAAACAAAACAAACAAAAACCCCTTCCCTCCACCAAAAAAGCCCCAACCCTTCAACACTTGGTTGTCAGTGGTGCCTTTTAGATGCATATCCAACTCTCTCTGCTTCTGTTGAACAGATGCCTTCTTGGACTACAATTCCTGTGAAACACCCTGGCCCCTACTCTTCATAGAGTTCGTTTGTATTTCATGACAGATTGCTCCTGTGTGCTTTCAGCTCATCAAGGACAATGAAGTTTGATGCAGGGGCCTGGCCTACAGAGGATTTGGGACTTAGAGGTGCTCCAAAAGCACTTCAAATTAAAATAAAGGAAGTTTACAGATTTAGAGGGAGCATTGTCTTCCTTTTGTTGATGCAGGTGGTAGTGGGATGAAAAAAAATAATTTACAGAAATCTTATGTCCACCCCTTAATCCCATTTTTACTTAAAGCAGGCAGGGTGCAGCTGGATTCTCAACTACACGGTTAGATATTTTGCTAAGCAATTAGAACTGATGAAGAGTTTGCATGTCTAAAAGCTTAAATAATATCTACAGTTATATTTGTTGACCTACGAAAAGCCCTCTCTCCACAAATTCATAAACATCTCACACCATCACAAGTATATTAAAGTAGTAATAAAGTAGCTTCCTTTCATAAAAGGAAAACTATCACCTCCACTCAATTCAGTGAGAAAAACAAAAATCCAGATCACAACTGACAGGTATCTCCTGTGATGAAGAAGAGATGTGGCATTCACAAGGAGGAGGGTGTGTGTGGGCGTGTGTCGTTTCCTTGAAGCTGTCTGCTTCAAGGCTGGCTGTTTCAGTAGCAATAGAGGCTTTTTCAGTGATTGTTTGAGCCCTAGAAGCATGAATTTGGATATTAGAGCAATGTCTGTGTTCCTGCATTCAAATGCTGACTAACAGTTCTTGTGTCTAAACTCGTATAAACCTGATATTGGAGAAGTTTCCAACCTAACTTCTAATTCTGCTCTCTTCCTCTGTTGCTCTCACTCCCTTTTTAATTACATTCAGGATGTTTTCTTATTGATTTCCTTGTCTTTGTATTTAGATGTAGGGATTAGAAATTCCTCTAATATGGCAGTTCAGTTTTCCATTAAAGAAGTGTCTCATGCTATAACCCAGGGATGGAGCTTTTGATACATGAGGCAGGTGGAGCCAAGATGGTATGTGGAGATTGCATTGCACTCTGCTCTATCTTAGCAACCTCTAAAGCACTGCCTTGTAATTCACTGCTCTCTGCCACAAAAGCTACTCCTCTCTTGTGGAAGCAATTCTATTTGCCAAGTGTTCAGAAAAGTTACCATATGACACCACTGCTCCGAAGTGCAGGAGTCCTGGTCAGCTGAAGGGATCTGTCATATTTACAGAAAACAGTAAGAGAAAAAAAAAAGAAAAGAAAAAGAAAAACGTCTTGGAAATGTGCAGATCTTCTGATAATTACTTGAAGTTGCATTCAGTTTGTGACTCATCAAATCTGGGGTCTCAGAGACAGCTTTGAAGGAGTCTACAAAAAGTAACAGGAAACCAAACCTAGTGCCAGGAGGCTTACATTCACTCTGCAAAGGCAAACCCTCCTCTTGAAAATTTCAGGGTCTCAAAAATTAAAAGAAAATATTGAAAAGTAGCAATTTAAGTAATGCAAAGATTCAGGGGCCTCAATGTGCAAATAGAAGAAAAAATCCTGAGAAAAGGAATATTTGTCTGGCTTATTTCTTATGCTTAGTATCTATTTGTATTTCTACTATGTCCTTTCCAAAGAAACCCACAGCTGCTCCCAAGACTTCACACTCCCATGTGAAGTACAACATGGCTTAATCCAGAATTTTCCAAGTGGGAAACTCAGGTTTAGAGTCCAGGAACTCTAACTACTAGCTCTTACTCTGAGCTTTCCTCCCAGATCTTGAAAAAGAATCTGGAAGGTTCTGACTTCAGAACATCTCTGAGTCTCCAAGCCCCACAATGGCCCCTATTTCACTGCAGAAAAGATGCAGAAGTGTCCCAGAACACACTGAAACGCTCCCACAAAGCAGTGTGTTTCCCCAGCTGGCCAAGTGCTGGATGCTTCCAGTTGTACTGATGATGAATTACACTTCCATCACTCTGGGAAAACTCCAAAACAATGCTGCTATTACCTTTCCCAAGAGCTCAGGAGAAGCTGAAAGCTCAGTATTAGGACATGATTTGCCTTTTTGTTACATTATTTATGCAGAGCAGATTGGTTGGCAACTACATTTAAAGTACAATCACAGTACTATTTGTACTCACTAGGTAAAGAGGTAAAAGTTTTTAAGGCTTTAATACCTTGAAAAGTACCAGGGTAAGTGGAAATGGCTGTGTTCTCTCTTATTAGCTGCACAGTTATTTATACTTCTGCAAATTACCATGGTACAGTGCAATTAGACTTTTTAAGTACTGCTCAAATTGAGAAGTTTCAAGAGCTCTGCTGAACAATTAACCCTTAAATACATTTACAAGAACAAATCTGCTCCAAACAGGGGCTTTTAAATTATCTGGGAAGAAAGAACTACAAGACATCACCTGCCAAGAAGTTGCTCACACCTCAGCAGGGGCTACAATGCATTGACAGTTCCACCAACTACACTGTAAGCAGGTTTCACAATAGCTCTAATACACCAGGTACATCTGAAACAAGGCACTTGGTTTCACCAGTCCCTAGCTACTTTTTTTTTGTCCTTTGCTAAAAAACACCTGATAACAATTCTCTCCAAGGCACATCCTTTTCATACCACAGGCAGAATGAAATAATTTGATTTCAAACATGGAGGAACTGACCTGTTTATAGGGGTGAGTTTTGGGCCCGAGGGGATTTTTAGTTATTTCTGTATTTTAAATGCAGACACATACTTACAAACACACACTCTGTCCAGCAGCATGCTTCCCCAAGCCAGGACAGTCCATCTCCCAAGCCAGATTAGGAACATGGCAGGTACAAGACACCATCCAAGTACATCCATCATCCATCGTGGAGGAGACACCAGCACCCCACTATGGTATCTCTTGTCCTTTAGCAGCTACTGCTCTTACAGCCCAAGGCAACACAGATTCACTGCCAAATGACCATCTCAGCTCACAGGGCTGAGGAACACGGCTAAGATGAGCTAAGATTATATCCTGCACTGTGTTGCACCACCTCAGACACTGCTCTAACAAGCATGTACCATCTACAGAGCCTGTTCTCATTGTCAGCCTCACAGTAGAGACTCTGAGGAATGAAGAGACTTGTCTAAGGACACTCAGTAGTGAGAATGAGACCAAGCTCCTCTGTGTGCCAGGGAAATGCCATTACATCACAAAAACCTCTGGTTTGCAGACTCCACTTCATCAAAGGAATGTGCTCCAGTTATCTCAGATTCTCTCCAGGCTCCTCTGATGAACTGAGATACAGCCCCATTCCCACACCCCCAGTCAGCCCCCAGTTTTACAAGAGAAACAGTGCAGCCCCTCCATGCCAGCTGCTAGGATTTCTACAAACCACGTACCTCCACAGTGAACTCTCCGTAACACTCCCCAAGTTGAAGTCGTAGAGCTTTGTCAGAATGAGAATCACCTAGGGAGGGGAAAGGGAGGGAGGGGGAGAAAGGGAAAAGAAGAGAGAAAAAAGTTTTCCTTTAGATTTTGCAACAATACACAAGGCATCTGAAACCACCCTAAGGAGAGCTTAGCATTTATCCATTAAAGTTGCGGTATTATAGGATAAAGTAAGTTTAAAAAATAAAGAGGAAAATCATTAGCTTAATGCATCATGTAACCACTAGCACTTATTTTAATCTCAAAATGTTTTGCATTTGAAATAAAACATGCCAACAGGAATTAGACTTTGTAAGGTGACCTCTCTGCAACTACAGTTATTCAAAGTCAAGGACGGAATCAGATGCGCCCTTGTGAATTCAACAGCGCAATCCAAAATTACAGTCAACCTCTCTTGTCTCTCAAAATTCTATCACTAATTCTTGAATCTCCATGGAATGAGCTGGCAAGTTTATTTATGTAGATCCTCATCCAGCAAAACAGTCCATTTTGCCTAGAATGAGCTTTTTTATTCTTTATCTGCTTTAACTGACTCCAGGAGCATGGGAATTTCTATATGCTATCACCTTTCTGCAGTGGTGAAATAGAGGGACATAGAAAATGACATTGTGCTTGAACATTGAGCAAGACAAAACTTCAGTTGTGTTTTCAGTGCTCAGAAAGTCAGAGGCTCCAGGACTCCCTGAGTAACTTTCTGGAGAGAACACTCTGAGTCATGCCTCTACAAAACTGAAGTCAGAGGGGAAAGGAGTTATGCGGTACATGGGGGACCACAGAGGAATATCACTTCCCTCTGATATCCTGAAGCTCTGACCTCAGATTTCACAGGTAAAAGTAATCCTCCCAGTTAGAAGCCACATTGTTCAATGCCCTTCTCTCCCTGAAAGGCAGTTATGCACCCTGATAGCTTGGGAGCCTCTGTGCAAGCTCAGATGGGATGGGAACCTCTCCAGAAGGAACAGAGTGTTCTCAGTGGAAGTTAAGAGCATTTAAGCATCTGCTCCTGCTTTTTTAGCATAACTAATGTCACACAGTTCATTCCATTGGATTCTACAGGGCCAGCCTCAAGGAAGAGCCCTGGGGCATCTCTTCAATTTTTGTTTTGCATCATTTTAACACTTCAGCATTGTTTCCTCCTGGCAGGATTCAGTGCAGGCTAGTTTCCTTCCTATCTCCTTGGGCTCTGAGGGCATCTAGGGAAATGAGAGCAGGGGGTGGAGGGAGGAATTGGTTAACAACTACTTCACAGTTTGACTAAAAGGTGCGTCCAAATGAGAGATGTGACCCAAATGGCTGAGTGCATTAATGTTTTCCAATACAACAAGGATCTTTGTTACTACAAAAGCCGGGCCACCCTCTCTCTTTCTGCTCCCACAGCAGTGGGGACCCCCCACATCTTTCACTCAAGTTTCCCAGCTGAGAGGCTGCTGGGTGAGGAGCTTAAAGCCTTGCAGAAAAATGCCAAAGGATTACTCAATATCGCGGCCGCTGCAGCAGTCAGTTATTGTCAGCATAATACCAGGCAAAAACCTGTTCAAATTGTAAGAAACCTTGGTACGTGACTACGCAGTCAGCACCCAACTTAATGGCTTTAGAATAGATGTTCCACACATTCCTCTCTCTACTGGATTCACTTTCACCATCCCTAATTGCATTTTGTCCCTCTATTTGCCCACGAAGAGACCTTTAGGAGAAAGATAAAAGTCAAGCTGCTTCCAGCAGGGTGTGAAAAGAAAGCAGCCAGGCAGTTTTGAGTCAGCATATGCAAGTCCATGTCAGCTTAAACCAATGCTACACCAGAGGAAAGCAGGGCTAATATCCATTTTATTGCAACTTAAACCCTGCACACACCTTCCCACACAAAAGGGGGGAGAGCCAGCTGCAAGATGCAGGACCAAGGTTTGCATGGTTTGTGTGCTCCCTTCCCAAGTGTGGGAAGCAGGGCAGCCCTTCTCCCAGATAAAACCTGATGAGAGTGACATTTTTAGGATGTTCCCTCTATTCCCACAGGCACTCAGACAGGACTTCTCTCAGGAGTCTCTAGGAACTCATGCACCACAGCACAAGCCCTGCACTGCCGAAATTTACACCCTTCTTATTGCTCACAACTGTGCTAAGGTTTCACAAAGTTATTTTTCCAGTTTCAGAGTCTAAAGACATTGAAGACAACTGAATTCAGCAGATCCTGGATCCATTCCTAAATACAGTAAATAAAATCTCCATGTCCTGCTCAAATTTCAACAGAGTAATTCTACCTTAAATTGCAATTACAACTAAAGGCAGCATCCATGTTCTCCCAGCTCTTTGCGTGTCTCTCCCCAGATGTCCTATGCCCTATATTTTTGAAAATGTCACTTGTCTATTATAAACCCTGGAAGTCACAGGATTGCACCAGTTTTACAGAAGTGGGTTGAATCCTACTCAGCTCCTGGGTATAAATTCATAGTAAAAGGATGTTGGTTAGTATGACTTTTCTGGATTTCTGCCTGGGATTACTGACTAACATCCATCTCTACTTGCTGTTAATGCACGGAAAGCAAAAATGTGAAGATCCCTTTGCAGTATCTCACCAAGGGTTCCAGGAAACAGCAGGAGCTGCTTGAGGCAGTGGTAACACAGAGTCACCCACAGCAACCTGACTATAAAATCATTCACCAAGCAGGCCCAGGCCAGGCAACATTCAAGCTGAGAATTTTGATTCCAATTTCTGCTTCGTAGTTAAAGCAGCTTAGCTTGTTTTTGTCAACACTAACACACAACCCTGGGTTTTTTTCCTTGCCAGAGTAATTTTTGCATTAAAATTTTGTTGGTTTTCATTTTAAAAGATGAATTCAATTTAAAATTGAAAATTTTGCATTTTATATACTATTTCAAAACAATAACATTCTCTTCCCCAGAACTCTGATAAAACTATAATTGTCATCCCATAGAAAATGCCCACTCTGCAACCTAAATGAAGAGGAAAACAAAAGGAAGAGGAAAAGAAATACAAATAAATAAATTTTCAAATAATTCAGTAACAGCTAAAACTTACACTCAGGCATTTAGTCAAAATAAAGAAAACATCCTTATATTGCCAAATTAAACTGTTTCTGTTAATCAAATCAATCCTTCCCAAATTAATTCCAAATCAGCTCAGTGCTGAACTGCATTTTTCTCTGGGATCATACTGCTTACTTTGGGGAATACAGCTCAGATATGACATGTCCCCATTTCCTATGGGCCAGGCTCCACACACCACACTGTGCTTCCCAGGACACCCCAGGGGCAGGTGTCCTCAGGACACCCAGCAGCTCAGCTGGTTGAGAATACAAAAAAGGGAAAGACAAGTCTGCAGGACAGAGTGTGGAAATAGGGAAGCTGAATTACATCTCCCTTAAGGCAATACAATCCCTCGGGAAAATGCAATTTCAAGCTGAGCTTACACAAAACTAAATGACCTGAATAATTTAACAAACTGTTTTGGTTTTGTAGACAGAAGTGGGGATGGAGAAAGGATAATGTGAAAAAATATATTTTCTTTGGAAACAAGTGATGTTCCAGTCCTACAAGAATTTCCTTTATGCACTTTATTGTACACATATACCTCTCCACAGCACAAATTCTTGGGTTTTTTTCAGAAACTACTCTGTCTAGTTAATACACTGCTGTAAGGCTTGCATGACTAAAATGCCAAACCCTGTCAATTACTTACCTTCAATGATCTATACTTCAATACAGATTAAGGGCCTCTGGCACAGAGAAACTCTGCCATAATGCCGTATAACATACTGAACCACTAAATCCAGATAGTGTATGATGAACCACTTCTCTAAAATAAGGCCAGCAAGTATACAAGACTCTCCAGTTCAGCAGTCTTGAGTCTTGACACAGCTTGGCTGACATGAAAGTGGGAAAAAAATGTAACCAGAAATGGTAGCCCATGTTGCTTTCTATCTAAAAAACATCTCCCTAAAGGGATCCCTATTGTTCAGGCAACTATTAGGAATCTTTGAGCCCATAAATCACCGAAGTGCTCAGAAGCTCTTCAGAGTATTTGGTGGTGTAACAATCTGCCATGCCTATAAAATTTTACTATGAAGTAAAATTACTTTAGTTCATTAAACTCACCTCCAGACCTTGCCAATTCTAAACTGGCAAAGCGCTTTGCATATACCCCACAGTGGAATATAATGCCTGTTTCACACAAATTAGATTGAAAAGGCACTGCAGTTCCATCAGCAGGTTGACAGTGAACTTCAGAACAACTGAAAAATGCCACACCAAAGGCAGTCATGCTCCTGTATCAGGGAACACTCATATTAGAGACAAGAGGGAGAAGAGCACAGCAACCAGGGAAAGCAGGTGATCATTTCAGACAGACATCTGAAAGGCCAGCTTGGATGCACTTCAGGAAATTCATCTCTTCTCTAAGTGATCCTGCTATATCAGCACAGAGATTAACACAACTCATCAGTAGCCCTGTGCACATATTTACCAAGTGTAATTAATAAGGAGCAAAGGGACAAGCACTGGGCAGCACACAGCACAACAAAGCAGGCAGATGTGAAAAATGAGAGCTCTCTGCTCGCTTGCTCTGGTGTGCTGGAGTCTCCATTTCCTGCCCACAGACATCTTTCCATGATGCTGGCAACCTTTTCTGCCCTCCACACCAGCCACAGAAAGCTTGTCTGCAATGTCCATCTGCCATCCCCCAATCCATATGAGAGCAACAGCACCCAACATGTGAATTTCAAATGTGAGCAACCACAGGATGCTGAGAACCAGTGTCAGTAAATTGCTCACAGCCAAAGGCAAATTGGCTTTAAATGCCCTGGGACTTAAAAGCCAGCAGCACTGCCCTGTGAGTGTCCCAGTGTTTCCTTCCTTTGGATTTCTTTTTTCTTTTTGCTTGGTTTGTTTTTAGTGGTGGTGGATGGGTTTTAAGGCACAAAATTATTTATTAGAGATGAACTGATTGACAAGCACATGGAAGTATTCATGATGACAAATTTGCTAAGTCACTCCTTCATATAATCTCTACATTCAAAGCTAATTTTGCCAAGAACCACCAATACCAGCCTAATTTTCCCCACATAAACACTCAAAAGGTGGGGAAAGCATTTACATGCTCAACATACATTTGTGCTTAAGTGTGTGGTGGGTTGACCCCAACCAGCAACTAAGCACAGACCCAGACATGTGCTCTCTCCCCACCCTATGGGGCTGAGGGGGAGAACCAGAGGAGCAAAAGTGAGAAAAACTTGTCATTCCAGACAAAGACGGTTTCATTATTCAAGGAAAGAGAAGAAAATACCAATAAAGTAGTGATACAAAGGCAGTCACTGACTGCCCCCTCCCCAGCAGATCAGTGCAAAGCCAGTCTTGAAATACTTGGAACACAGTTATTGTTGCTGAGGATGATACTCTATGGGTCACAATACCTCTGGCCTACTCCTGGGGTGGGCAGAGTGAGAAACAGAAAACCTGACACTGTGAAGCTCCGTTCAACTACACCTAAAGCACGGATGTGTCATCAACACTGGTTTAGCCAAAAGTTCAAACCAGCATGACATAGGCTGCTCTGAAGAAAGAATTAACTCCATTCCAGGACAGGTATTTTCCTAGATCAAGGTCCAGTGATTCTCCACAACCATCACCACATAATCCCGGTCGCATGAAAATCACTTCACACAAATACACCTTCAAGAACATTTACATGCACGTGTGGGACAACACTATACAACATCACTCTCCTCTACCCTGGAGGTCTAAGTGCAGTTGCCAATACTCAAGAGTAACATTTCAAGTTGTGAGAAGCAGAAAGAATTATTATGAAGTTCCCAGTGAGGAATTTAAATTCTACAGGTGTTAGTCGATTCTACAGGAATCGCCACTATGAAACAAGGCAAGTAATATCATCTTTGTTTTACTGATGAGCAGCCAGAGGCAGAGAGACATTAAGCGAAAGATTAAGTGTTTCTCTAATGGAAACACTCAGAAAGAAGAATCCAAATCAACTTTTAAGATTTTGGTTTAATTCACTTTGCAAATATATATGAAAATTCAAATTAAAGACTACTTTATTCTGAAAATGTCTCCATCCAGGAACTTAACACAGCTGAAATAATCTAATTCAGCACATTTAGATATTTTAAGCTAAGAAGCATCATCTGGAAGATAAAGCACCAATCCAAGTTCACCCAAAGTAACAGAACTATTAGTTAAAAGAGGAACACATACCCCTTAAATACCAATCTACCTCTTTTCCACTGCCTGGTGAGCATAGCTGAAGAAAATTTACCTCCAGATAATAGGAGTTAACAGACAGCACAAGAAGAAAACAGCAGAGGTACTAACAACAAACACAGGCCAAATCCTGCCCCTGGAAATTGGAGCAACACTTGTAAAAGAGTAAAGTGATGCCAATTTAAGCCGCAGTGAAGAATTTTTCCCTTTTTTTCTCTTTTTTTTTTTTTTTTAATCTCTAGAGAGATAAAAACTATCTGTGGGTGGCTTCAGGCAGTGCAGGCAAAAGAAACCTCTGAAATTGAAAGAGACAAGTCTCAAGATCACACAAAAGCAAAACATGTTCCAGTGAACTTGTGATCTCCAAACAGCTGAGACTGCCAAATTTGTCCTCAAAACAAGAAGCAGTAACTAAAAGGAAGATATTCTCCTTTAATCCTTCTTTGCCTGTGTTGCTTATCACTTTCCAGTATGAAAACTGCCACAGTATGCTCTTTCTTTCTGTCCCCTGTCCTCCTCCCTTTCAGTATAAATCAGGCAGCAGAAAAGGCTGGAGACAGAGCAGAGGTCTTCCCATGGAGTCTCCTGACACAGCTGGAGACAGATCACATTACCTTCACAAAAGTGCCTTCTGGATGTAAGCAGCAGTTTGAAATTCTCATTTACAGGGCTTGCACCGAATGAACAGAATCTGAGGGTGTAAAAAAAAAACACAAAACCACTACAGTGCCTTGCAAATAAGAACCAGATTGGGAAAGCCCAATTCTCTCCTCCTGTGCTATTACCAGCAAAAACGGGGCAGGAATTTTGTCTATTGGGTCTCTGCTTGGCAGTTCAAGGGCAAGCCCAGCCTGCCAGAGAAACAGCACCCACCGGCATCACCACTGAGACCCCTCGTCCAGTGTCACAGACACCTTTCTGGGCTCACGCAAATCTGGAAAGGATTTTTAATTGAATCTGGCAGGGTCTCTCATGCTTCTGGTTGTAAACATTTTGATGCAGGGATGGTCATTTAGGATGCGTTCAAAGATGTCTTACACACAGAAAACCTTGCCATGGTTGTGAATGCAGCTAAATAACACCACCACCAAAGCAATGATTAATGACTCCAGGACTCAGAAGAGGAATCTGACTATAAGGTTTCACAACAGTGTGAGAAAACAAGTCAGATTTTCCTCCTCCCAATCCACAGATTCCAATTATCAACGAAAGGAGGGGCATTTATAGCCAATAGCTGCATAGTGGCTGCAAGTCAGCCACATTGCTCCTTCATCTTCACTATACATTAAAAACTGGACAATATCTCTCATGCAACATTTCTTCCAAGAAAATAGAAAAAACTAAATTGGTAGATCTTCCCTCAGTTTCAGCAAGTATGTCTCCTGCATACCTACATGCTTACTTGTAGTGCACACGAAAATTGCAACTACAATTGCAATTGTGCAATTGTACAGCATCTCCTTATAAAAGCAATAAATTGAAGGCCTACAGCAAGGTTATCAGTCCTTAAAGAGTAGCTGGATTCTATCCAGAGGCTGCAGTAGAGCACATACACAAGCACGTGTGTGTGTGTTATATAAAAGCTATTAGCAGCCACACTGCATAAGGACAGAGGGTCTGGAAAAGGTGTGGAGATTAGGAATAAACACACTGGAGGGGAGGGTGGACACACCAACACTATCAGATGCTTGTGGGTAGCATTAGTCAGAGGTAGAAAAGACTCCCCAGATTATCTGAAAAAGCCCACTCGTGACCCACAGAATCTTTCCCAGCTCTCTAATATAGTCTTACTGCACATAAACACGTTCTCACTAGAAAAGACATCTAGATTGCTTAAAATAACAGAAGCTTGAGCTTTATCTCTGTGTAACTCAGTTAAACGTAAATACAGTCTCTCCTGTCAGGTAGTGATATGATTTAAGGGTCCACTATCATGCCTTATAAAAGGTGATAGTGAAGAACTCATAATTTATTTCTATTGATTCAGCAACCCACACTGGATCATATCACCCAGTTCTTCCACTTTGCTAAGAAGCCTCCACTAAAGCCTTGGAAACTTTAATTTTATCTTTTTTCCCTTCTCCATCTTCCTTTTAAAGCTGCTGTGTGCGCATCTCTAAGTTCAAGAAGAAAATGAAAAAAGGCCCCAGTTACTTTGCTGGCTCTCTCCTTATTCCAATTATTTTCTGATACCATCTGTGAACCAGCAGATTTTGTGCAGCAATTTAACTCTGTGGAGTAAGTCACATACCTGCTGAAGGGCCATTTGAAGCTTCTGACATGAGGGCACAAAAAAGAGAAGGAATGACTTAAGCTCCAAGTGTGGGTACATGACATTCACAGGACAGTTCTCAATTTAAAAATAAAAAACAAACAAAACAAACAAACCAAAAAAAAAGAGGTAAGAGAGCACAGCCTTCTGAGATCTTATAAACAGCCAGGACAGGTGAAGTTTTCCCTTGAGGACTGAAGGCATGACTATCTTGTTCTACAAAGGAAAGTAAACTATGTGGGGAATTTTACGTCTAAGCCATTTCTGAAAGGAAAAAGAAAAAAAAGCTCACATAAAGCTGATTTTTCAAGGAAATACAAGCTGCTTACTGATCTTCCATTTCAGACTCCATGTTCTACTCAGGAATTCTCACTCCACTCACACACATCTTCTGTCTCTCACCTCTTCCCTGTATATGTACATATATACATAAATATTAGTGACCTTCTTCAGATCCCAATTAGCAACTCAAATAATTGGTATTGAGCAGTGCATGAGCAGGAGATTCTCTCTCTCCTCAGGGACAGGAGATGGACTGGACATCCTGCTGAAGTCCTTTCCAAGCTCATGTCTATGACCCAAAGATTTACTTCCTGTGAAAATGCCTCCCTGCTAGCACAGAAGAACAGCAGCAGGGACTGAGGTACTGTGCCACACACATACACACCTGCTGTGCTCCCTAAAATACGGAGCCTTGCGTTGAACATGACAGCAGGAGCTGGGGGCTGGAGAAACCACTGTGTCTGCAGTGCAGCCTGGTCACTCAGAGCAGGAAAGGGCATCAGAGGCTCCCCACTCTATCCCCAGCTTCGATGGCAGCTCACCCACCTGCTGGAAGGTTAATTTCCTATGGCAATGTTATTCTGAGACATTATTGTCTCCAAATCAAACAATATTATTCAATGGTGAATAATATTACTCTGAGACAACATTCTCTCCCACCAGGGGAACCAGTCCAAAAGTTGGAGCTTCACAGATGATACCATGAAAGAAGAGAAGGTACCTGTTGGGACAAAACCCCTTGCATCTGCTTTTAATGGGCAGTTAAAAGACCTTCCATTCCTGCCACTGGATCCTTACTAACAACAAATCCAAGTACCTTAGATTTTGGCTTATTTCCTTCCTCACAACAGCCCAGGGAAATCGTTCAGTGACAAGTGCAGGCACAGAGGGGGAAAAAGGGTAAAATGCAAAAATGGTTCAGTTATAGTGCTAGAACTATTAATATCCAGTATTTAGATTTTCCACCACATTTCATACCCGACCTTGAACAACTGTAATTTAATACCTTTACCTTGAACATCATTAGTACAAACCCCTTATATAATCACAATATTTTAAATATGCCTACATAGAGTATTTATAAATATAATAGTAGGGAAATATGAGAATAATCACAGGAAGAATAAGATAAAAATATAAGCAATAGTTTAGAGTATAGGAGTAACTATCACAGGTAACTTGGGTCAGTGAGGCTGAGCAGGACACATAGAATTGAAAGTGCCAGAGATAAGAGACCAGCACAAGTCAGGGCTCTCCACAGACTAAAGGTCAGAAGCAATAGTTTGAGTGCTAACTAGTCAATTAACATATTTTTACATTATTATATATTCAATGAAAATTAAATTACCTGATTATCTTATATATTAAGGTAATAAAAACGTGATCTGTCCAATTGACTGTACTTTTCTGCCCTTGAACCTATGTCAATGCAGTTCCCATCTGCAGATGACAAAACCTACTTTGAAACTTAGTAGCTCAGCTGTAGTAAAGTCAAACTCTGCCGTAGCAGCTCCTTTTCCTACTGGTATTCCTCTGAAATAATCTTTACTCTTGATTTTAATCACCTCTATCTGCTTATTTTCATTGTGTGTTTCTCACGTTCATACATTTCATCATCATTACAGTGCCTGAACTCCTTTGTGTCGTAAGTACAGAGCTTTTCATTATTATTTGTCTTGTATCATTAAGAAGTTACACAAAATTACTTTGATCTGTGAATTTTCATATGTTGTTGCGAAAACACTCTCTCTCTGAGCAATTTCCTTACTTTGCTTCTATGCAGAGCAGCTCCTGCTCGTGCCAAACAGCCCCCGAGCCCGTATCTTACCTCTTTTGGAAGGCCTAAACAAGGAGACTCTCATGAAATCTCACTCCCTACATATTTTCAGAAACTGGGCTGAGAATGATGCCTGAGAACTCAAAGAACTTTCATGAGCCAGTTGATGGACATCCACAGTAGGCAGGTGTCATGGAGTGCAGCTCTATCTCCAGATCACATTTAACTATTTCAGACTGCAGCTACATCAACAAGAAAGAATGAACATGATCTGTATCACAACAGCCTGTAAACAGCCTCTTCCAGAGACAAAGCAACCTCCCAGGAAGTGGAACAGGAAATCTGACCAAATGCTGTCCTGACTGCGTGCCTAACAGAAGGAATACACCCTGTCTTCTTTTCTTTCATTTGTGGACACATAAAGACTTCCAAACTGTGAATTTAAAGGATGGGTGGGTTGTCTCCCTCCATGTCAGCTGAACAAGCATGCCCCTAAGATGCTCTGTTATGGGAATCTGATTTAGGGCCAAGGACTCCTCCAGGCAGCAAGAAGCTACAACAGCCATACTCAATGGACTTAGCCCTGGGATATACCCAGGACCTGAGAGGGGCAGTAAAAGCAGAAGAGGGATGTGAACCCCCAGGTTCAGAGGTCCAGTTTGTCATTCAAGCCAGATGACCAAAAGCAGCCCAAAAAACTGACCTCTGAAGGACTGGCACCCACCCATGGCAGGGTGGGGTGGGAGAAAATGTCCAAATCCATAATGAAATTATAACTTTTGGTATCAGCCCAATAGTGCAATTTTGGGGGTAAATTAAGAAAAAAATCCATTAATCTGTTTTTGACCTTAGTAAGAAAGAAAATGTTTTTTTCCCACTCTAGAAATACCTTGTGCTAATGTCTACATGGGGAGATGTGGAACAGAGCAGTTAAAGCTGTCAAGGGCAATTTCTCTTAGACTTAAGTGTTCTGTTACTTAAAAAAAAGAAGCTGAGAAAAATAGAGGAATTTGAATTCAAATCTCCTTTAATGTAGCACTATGGCTGAGAATTTCAAAGTGGAAAAGTAGGAAACTCAGAACTACAGACTCTACATTATGCACATGGACTGTATAAGAGAAAAGAGGCAAATCACCACTGCAGAAATCCAAAGCCCTATTAACTTTTGGAACCCTTTTAGGCTTTGTTGGGGCCCAGGGGCAGTTGCTCATATGAAAACTTATGGTTTGTTCCATACTGCAAACCTTATTGCAATAAAAAACTTCCAGAAGGTTTGACCTTATGAGATCACTCTCCTTTTCTTACTTAGGGGCCTAAAAATTATTTGTATGGACCTGAAAGGTTCTTGCTCTCTAGGTGACAGAGAAATCTAATCACAGACTTCATTTCAAGCCACTGTCTATATCTCTTCTCATAAGCACTACGATTGTGACAACTGGGACTGCTGATTGACATTGGAACTGGGACTGCTTTAAAAATCAAGATTTGGGATGCTAAACTCCAAGAGATAGATCCCTAAACTCCAAGAATTAAATCTTTTTACTCATGCATGACAAAGGCGCAATCCTTTGCTGTGCCAGAACCTCTCATCACCACCCCAAGAACATTGTGGACCCAGAACCTGGAGGCAGAAAAGAGGGAAGAGAGTCTCATATTTTCTGAAAATACTCTGTAGCTCTGCAGGGTCTCCAAGAAATTTCACACACATAGGTTGTCAGGTTGTTTTGCATGTTGCACTGAGATATCAAAAACTACCCACACCTGGGAAAGGACTCTAAAAAACACTAATATTCCCACTGACTATTATAGCATTGGAATGTTCTCAGTGAGCACCAGAAATGTCTCAAAACTTCTAAAAATCCTTTTGCCCCTTGAGGAACATAGCAGGGAATGGCTTTGCAGTAAGACAAAGGAAGAATGCAAATGGACTAAACAAGATCTGTAATGGCCATTATGCAAGGTCTGTGAGAGCTTTGTTCTCCTCTTTACTGCCTCAAGAGCCCTGGAATAATTATCAGAGTAATCTCTTCTCTCTGGCACAAGTCACGCCACAATATCCTGTCTTTAGGAACACCATGAAGTCAGAGGAGCAGGACTTCAGACACTCCCCAACCCCTTGTCGCTCCCTGCCATACAGTCTCTCTAGCATCTGTTATGACTGTGCAATAAAACCCAAGATTGGCACCTATTCTGAAATGAAAACATGGACTGGAGGAGGGCCAGGCACACCAGCTTGTCCTGTTTTATTAGATCTAAACTAGAAGGGAGCAATAGTCTCTGGATGGCAGTAAGGACAGAGACAGGTGACAAGGCTTATCTGAAGGTGAAATTCATTCCCATTCTCACATGACATATGAGCAGAAAATCTTAAATAGGATACCAGGGAATAAGTTTGCTCATTCCTCTTTAGGTAAAGCTAGGTCATCTCCACAAGTTTCAGCATGAGTTATCTCTCTGCATTGTGATCCTTCAGTGAACAAACCCACCCCCACTCCAGATTTCATGATATGAAGGCTGCAAATCCATCGTTAAGAATAACTCTAACAACATCCTCCAAAATCAAGGACTTTAACATAGTCTACATCCAAAAGTCTTCTGCCTTTGTGACTGTGCAGAAGCTCATCATGTACCTGCTTCACAGAGAAAGCAAAATTCAAAGACAAACAGCAACATGCTATGAGTAAAAGTTGAACTGGCAAAATATTGGAGCTCTAAACATTACCAGAGGCTGAAGCATGGTGGGGACAAGAGGGCTGATTCAAGTAGATGGTGTCAGTGTATCACCTCTGCACAGATTCTGTGTCTTACCTTACAAGATGCAAAGGTGAGCAGCATATCTTTTAAGTACCTGTGATAGACTAAAGAACAAATCCAAAGGCCAGTTTTGCCTTTGATATTTCATGGTTGCCCTTTCACAAAGATAATCATGTACAAACTACTTCTTACAAAGCACCTCCCAAACCAGAAATATTTCTCTGGGCCCTTTTACAGCAGGACTGACAGCAAGAGCTTCAACAATAATCTTCAGTAAGCTTAGTTACTGGAACAGTGTAATTTGTTGTAAATTCACATATACAACACATAGCATAATGAAGATACTCCCCAGTCCAGCCTTTCAAGTGGCAATTCATACAGAACTCTCTAGTAACTACACCAGCACAAGACTGATTCCAACAGCTCCACAGATACCTCACGACACTCCTTGCAGTCAGAGCAGCATTCATTAGAAAATAGATGCTACAACAAAGAGGCACTAGGGGCACAGCCTTGAACCGAGCTGCTGGAGCACCACAGAGTCCTCCACTGCATCACTGAGCTCAACTTATCTCTCATAGATCGTGGCATTTCATTTTAACTCAAGCCCAAACTCTTGGAGGACAGGGATGCCTTAAAACAAAACAAAATCTCATATACTCTTTTTTCTTCTTTTTTTCCCTGTTCACTGTTTTTTTCCCTGTTTTCATGTGTATAGATGCAGCTACACCATGGTTTTAAACTCCATTGCATTATTTTTTTCTTTCTCCAAGAAAGAAGACAGAAAATTGTCTCAGGCTGTTTTAGATGTCTCAGATTAGCAATGCTACAGTCAGAATAGACAGAGCACTCTTGAACAGCTATTGTTAGTACTTGCAGATGCCACAAGCCCTTTGCATTCAAAAATACTGTGTTTACACTCAAACATAAAGGAGAATAAAACCAGTTTGATTCACGCACTCTTACATCAAGAGAATAAGGGATATTTTTAGAGCAACAGCTCAGCATTCGCAGCACGTATGGAATTCTTGATTAAAAAAGAAATCCATGTGAACATAATAAACCTGTAATTTTATTGGCCAGGCACTATGAAAGCAATTTCGAATACATGCATTCAATGTTAAGCAAACTGCAGCCCATGTACAACACCCATGAATTAGGGCAGTTTGGCAATGAGCTGACCAGTTGCTTCTCACAGCCTTTAATAACAATCGTCCACATCTTCACAGCACAATAGAAATTAGAGATGCAAGAGGGCCTATTAGCTCATCCAGAAAATATAGGATTGTTCCCTATGGGATAATTTCTAAAACTCTGTCCAAAGTAGATTTAAAGCTGTAAAATAAGGTAGCCTCTTTAGTGAGATTACTCAGCATGGCTCAGAAGTCAGTTAGATAAAGTTTTTTCTAGACATTAAATTTAATTTTTTCTTTCATTTATAAAGGTTTAAAGTTAGTCCAAGGAGCCTGGTCTCCTTTGGATTCCCCTCTAGTCAATAGAGAAAGGGGAGAGTTGGTCCCTTTTTGCTGCAAAGCAGCAGCATAGAGAGATTGACCTTCTCTGGCTAACAGCCTTCACAAACAGCTCTCCCTCCACCCAGCTACTCCTTGTCAGCTCTCATCTATAACAGTACCTTCAGCAACACTCTTCCCTTTGGCTCTATCCAGGTCCATGCCCTCCATCCACTTCAGAAGTCTTCTGGCCACATATACACACATATATATGTGAATGAATACATGGATTCCACTCTAAACACTAATTCAGTGAATCAGTTCTAACTCACTGAACACTCCCATCACATGTCTGCACACCAAATGCACTTTGGCCAAACCTTAATAGTGACCTGCAGCAACACTCCTAGCCCAGGAGCTGGCAGCCCTAATGCAAAATACAGAACCTCACCATGTCCCATACTAGGGCTCTGGCCCAAGGCTGTGTCTAGTTCAATGTCCTTGTTGCAAAGTGCCAATCCTTGCTCCAAATACCAATCTGTATTTCCACTGCTCAGTAAGCCTCCCTGCACTGCATCAGCCCCTTAGAAAGTCCAGAATTAAGGGAGAATTAATATATGTATCAGAAGAGCTCAGATGTGCTTGGGAGGGAAGAAGGGGATTACAAGATTTGCAGACATAGGAACTCTAGCAAGTATACCACAACCCAGGCTAAATCCAAAGTCCTGCAACAACGAGCACAACAGCATCTTGCATTTTGTGCCCAGGAGAGTCAGTAATGTCATTGTGAGAAATGAGTGTGTAAAGGTGGAAACAACAACATTTAGCACTAATTAGAACTTCAACAGATCCCAAGTCACAAAACCAGAAGTCTTCAGCATGTACATGTTAGGTCATTTGATTATTAGTATCGACTGAATTTTTAAAAACAAGCAGTAAGAAGGTGAAATGATTTTCTACATGACAAAACAGAGCTGGACTCAGCTGAAGGTGCCCCTTAACACCCAAGTATTCCATAAAAAGCCCTTGAAAACTGAAACAACAGTTACAAGTGATGGGTAATGACCCCAGTAAGAGCTTTGAGAAGCTTTTCGTGCTAGGGACAATAAAAAAAGACATGTACAAATCAAACTTCTGGAATCTTGCATCTCTAACTTTATTTCCCTGAGAGAAGTTTCTTCTGAACTTGCTTCTAACACTCTTTCAAAACCTCTTGTAAAAACCAATATGTCCATGACTGAGACCCCACTCTTACACACTGAAAAATTCCCTGCTATCAAGTGAGGTATTGTTGATGTGGGTCATATTCTTCTTGCTTAGTATAAAAATTCACTGAGTGCCCTACCCCCTAGGTAGTGCCTTTCTAAAACAAGCCCTGATCTCTACTGTCTTTGATATCCACAGCCATTTTCAAGCAGGATTTCAACCAGCCACCTGCATACACTCCCTCCATGAGCTCGTTATGCTGTCACAGGCAGGTGGGACTGTAAGGGAAGTTATTTTTTCTGGAGCAATCCACAGAACCTTATGTGTCCCCAGATAATGCAAATCCCAAGGCACTTCCCAGGTCCTCTGAATAAACTTCAGACCTTCCCCACAAACGTCAAAATAAATCAAAAACCAAAAAAAAACCCATGTCATATACCATAGGGAGACAGGGAAAAAAAAAATCAAGGGCACTGCCACTGTCCTCCATCCTTGTAATAATGAGGAATCTGAGAAATGCCAAGATGAATTGCCTGAAGCGGACCACTAAGAGCAGTAAACCATGTCAGATACATGACATCTTTGTGCTCCAGAGCTGAACAAGGAGACACCTTTTAATCATTCTGCTATTTTAACACGCTTTCCAAAACTTTTTCACAGTAACAATTGCCAAACACTTGGCTAGTATTAGCATTTTCAGAGATCAGGGAACCCAAAAAAATGATGTATAAAGAACAAGAGTAGAACTAACAGTTCCCTATTATGGACCTCCCCTCTTCTCTAAAAAAGCTACCATGTTACAGTGGAGTGTGATGCCTATATATCTAACATGGTTCTATAAAATCCTCCAGGATAAAAATTGTAAAGAAGCAGTGATTTATTATTTATTCCATGATAAAAAAAAAATATAGTTTGAGGATGTAAGATAGAGTTCTTTTTCACTTGAAGAATTAGATTCCTTTTGGGAAAGGTGAACCACCTATAATAACAGAGGAAAATCTTTGGAACTAGTAGTAGAAAAAGACATTAGAAGTGGCAATCACCATGTCAGACACACTACACTGCAGGGAAAGGGAAGAATGGCCAGATAATGAAATTACAGGGCATTGAAAATGTCAAAGAGCGACAGTGCTCTACCATCATTCACAGGTTATATGAGGCATTAACATGCTGATATCCCATTCCAGTGACAAAGATGGCAACAAGAACAGAAAATAGTCCAAAATGAATCTGTTGCTGAGACCAGGAATTTAATGAAACAGGGAGATGAGCAGAAAATTAATCTTACTTTCACTGTGCAGCCTTCAAACTGGAAGCTGCTGGCCCTGTTCAGAAACAGTAATAGCTCAAGGATGCATTATTTTACTTTCCTTATCTATGAGACCCCTATACTTATGAGTCATCATCACAAAAAGGGATATCAAGTCTCACAAACAAGGACCAACCCTGTTGCCAGGCAATGACATGCAAGCTGCACCAAGGGAATTTCCAATGAGGTAGAGGAGAGGAAAAAGTCCTTCACCATTTAGGTGATTCTCCACTACGTTGAGGCCCCAGGGAGGTTGGGTATCTCTGTTCCTGAGGAATTCAGAACTTGACTGGACAAGGCACTGAACAACTTGATCTAACATCACTGCTTGATCCCGCTTTGGAGCTGATCTGAGCAGGAGCTGGACCAGAAGATCTG